>CAUYRH010135364.1:0-58469 GCA_963574655.1 Perodicticus potto | reverse complement strand
CTTGAGGGATAAATTTGTCTTTTTAAAAAAATCTGGCCCTCTATGGAGTCAGGTGTCAATTGGGTGTGTTTTCTCATTGCCTCCCTAAGCCTCTCTCTTTCTCTCTCTCTCTCTCTCTCTCTCTCTCTTTTTTTAATTATTGAATCATAGCTGCATACATTAGTGCAGTCACGGGATACAATATGCAGGTCTCAAACACAATCTGAGATCTTTTCATCTAACTGTTTAACACAGCCTTCATGGCATTTTCTTAGTTACTGTATGAAGGCATTTGTACACTGCATTCAGTAAGTTCTGCCTGTGCCCTTCCAAGATGCACCGTAGATGTGGCCCCACCAATTACCTCCCTCAATCCCAACCTTCCCCCTTCCTTCTCTTCCCCTAATCCTGTGCTACAGTTGGGTTATAGTCTTAATATGGTCCATGGTTCTTATAGCAGTCATCATTCCCACTAATTTTGACCAGTAATATTTGTTATTTATGAGTTTTTCTGGCAGTGCCTGTGGATCACTGGGTAGGGTGCTGGCCACATACACTGAGGGTGGCGGGTTCGAACCCAGCCCCAGCCAGCTAGGACAACAATGACAAATGCAACTACGACAACAAAATAGCCAGGTGTTATGGTAGATGCCTGTAATCCCAGCTACTCGGGAGGCTGAGGCAAGAGAATCACTTAAGCCCAAGAGTTGGAGGTTGCTGTGAGCTGTGATGCCATGAGACTTTACTGAGGGCGACAAAATAAGACTGTCTCAAAAAAAAAAAAAAAGAAAGAAAATGTGAATTTTTCAAAGTTGTAGAGAAGTGTAGTTACCAGCCTAGTCAATAAAAAGGCTATAAATAATCCTGATTATGATATAAATCTGGAACTTTTTAAAGATCAGATTTGTTGATAGAGGGACTTGGATCACTACACTACCTTGTAAAAATGGCTTTGAACTTTTCTGCACTTCACTTTATTTGTAAATTGGTGGAGGTGGGAGTTGTGAATATGATATCTAGCTGTGTCTTATGAATCTAAGAAGTCTGGCGCATCAAAATGAAGAGTCCTAGGTATCAACATTGAGGATCTCTCCTTAACATCTCTAGGCTGAGCTTGGAAGCTCAGTCAGAACCTTGGAGAGTTCCAGGCAGAGGTGGAGATGGTTGGTGCTTGAGTTGTTTCTGAACTTTGAGACACACTTGCTTTTCATCAGCAATCTTCGCAAGTTATTTGAACCTTTAAATAAAGTTCAATGTATTTCACATCGGCCAGAAGTAAAGTTTATAAAGTTTTAGAGCAAAGACTGTGGATTTAGAGCAATGGTTCTTTAAATGTGGTCCCATGTTTGGGAACTTGTTAAAAATGCAAATTTATAAGCCTCACTCCAGTTCTTCTGAATCAGAAACTGATGATCTGGCCCAGCACTCTGTGTTTAACATGCCCTTGAGATGATTCTCATGAATGCCAGAGTTTGATAAATACTTATTTAAAAGCTTTGATGGTCCTCATGTCAAGAAGGGACTTCTGAGTCTTTGTCAGATCTGTTAACCTTAAGTTTGAGAAGTATATGGGCTCACAGGAAGATGTTTTATTTAGACTGCTTCCTCATTCATAGGTCTGCCTACTCTGAGCTCATTTTAGTGTATGTTAGGTTCCATTTAACTGAGAGTTAGATATGTAATAATAGCATTATTGATTCTAGATTTATAAAAACTTTTCAGCTTTGCTTTTTAAAATGTACATTTTATATATGTGCATAAAACTTCATATGGTTCTGCATATTTATTCTACTGTTTGAAAGTGGATTTGGGGCCAAGAGTGGTAGATCATACCTGTAATCCTAGCACTTTAGGAGGCACAGTGTTATTGTTATTGAATTCATTGACTTGGTAAACATAGATTTGAAAAGTTAGAAGACCCTTTAGAAACAAAGTGTACTTGTGCCTCTGTCTTGTTTAGTTGCCTAGCTTCCAGCAATAAACATTAAAGAAATTTGAAGATTCAGTTTATCTGTCTTGGCTCTCTTTGACAGCCCAAATAATTTTTCATTACTCCTGTTATGATTAGAAGGGTTTAATTTAGCGTCTATGCAGTATAGTGGGAAAAATACTGAGCTCTATGAGTCAAGACCCTGAAATCTGTGCTCAGCTTTCGGGTTTCTGATCTGTGAGGTAAAGTGTTTCCAGCTCTAAACTATGTAACTTTTGATTATTCTTATTAACATGTACATTAACTGGTATGGTCAGATCTTCACCTTAACTTTTCTTTTGTTTGTTGTTTTTTTTAAAATAAGACCACACAAATAATATTGTAAAACTTTACTTCTACCACTTTAGGATCTCTAACTGGGCCTGAGAATTAAGTTGACATGACATGAGACAGATGAATAGCAGAAAAGCATACAGATTTTTATATCTGCATGGGATACCTCATAGTAAATGAAAACCCAAAAAGTGGATGGGGCCAAGAGGAGGTTGAACGAAGTAACAATTGTGAAAAAGTAACTAAATTACATGGGGAGACTAAAGAAAGAAAAGAGTTATTTTAACAAAGCCTATGTGTACCTATTTCTCTTTGCCCCAACTCCCCATTACTGGAAATAAGAGTGCCCTCCCTTTCATGTGAGAATTTTATCCTTGCTTTCAGGAAGAAAAGGGAAAGTCAGCGAACCCTTCTTAGGGTTCTTAGACCTCCTGTTTTTCAAGTGTGTTTAGCTCAGAATTCTCTTTATGCCAAAGGGAGTAACATATCCTGTTATCTTTCAGTATACTAGAAAGAGAAAAGGTGGGAAGGAGGAACAGAGTAAGAGAGGGAGAAAATTCAAAATAGATTCCAGGAGTAATTTTGGTGATTAAAAAAAATTTTTTTTACGATGCTATTTTCTTGTTTATATCACTTTATCCATTTGTTAAGAGATATAAAAGAAGAAAATGTGTATAGAATGTTTTGATTCGATGCAAGAAATAGTTGTCAATATATCTATCTGCCCTTTCCACTCGAAGTATTCAAGCTGGATTTACCAACCATTCCCCCCACACTTTGTTTTATAACTTTATTATGATTTTTGAATAGTTTTTATCATATTGACTATCTGTTGGGTTTTATTTGTTTTTACAAGTTTATTACATGAACTAAGGTGAAAGGAAAGAGGGTCTGTCCCTCAGGGCCTTGGTCTTCCTTAGATGGAACTCCAGCTTCTAGCTTTCTAGCGTAGCTATCTGCCTGGCCAGTTGGTCACACTGGCCAGACTTCAAAGCAGTGCTCTTAAGAAGCTTTCCTTATTCAAGTTAGGGAACTCTGCCAGAAATTTTTATTCTTAATTATATTTTTTGAACTTTTTGACTGCATTTTATTTAAAATTTCTTTTTACTCAGGAGTCACTTTGTCCCTGTGACTCAGGGAGAGTGGCGAGTGGGACTTGTAACATTGCTAAGTATTGTGTGCTACTGGTGGCACAGCGCAGTTTCTCTTGAGGGTCTTGATGCAGACCAGCTTATTACTTAGATGTATTGTAGACCACACTGGTGACCCTAGTTTTACCTGTCAATTTTGAAAGATGCCCACCACTCTATGCTGGGTAGAAAGAAGAAAAGCAAACCTTGTCCTTGGTCTTCAGATTTATAAACTGCTGTCCTGTCCTCCTCCAAGTTTTCAAAAGTGAAGTTGTATACATAGGTGAGCAGTGTATAGAGTTTCTTTTGAAAATCTTCATATTAATTATATTTTCTGAATGAACGTACCCATGGGCTAATGTGTTCTTGTTCCTTCAGTTTAGTGAGTTGGGCCTGTCAGTGTGCATTTGGTATTTCCATCTCCTTCTTGGTGAATTTTTTAAGTCTTTTGGTGTGTAAGTTTGCGAATATTGGTAGTGTATTCTCTAGTCACTCTTTTTTAGATGGCACAAAGCCTTTTTCTTTCTTTTCTGTCATTCTTCTTGGGACCAGGTAGGAAAGGGAGGATATGAAGGATTATTGCCAGATTTACTTTTAAAGGGTTTGTTCTTTTGGAAGGGAAATTGAATCATGCTCCTCAATAGCATGGAGTACCCAGCAATGATGCAAGTCCCTTCCAAAGAACCAAAATTTACAAATACGTACCCAAGTTAATCTCTATACTGCAAGTAACCAAAGGGGGATAACAGACAGATGGTTGCAACATGGTGAATATGCCTATGCCTGTACAGGTGTAGTGGCTCACACCTGTAATCTTAGCACTCTGAGAGGCTGAGGCAGGTGGATTGCCTGAGCTCACAAGTTCGAGACCCGCCTCAGCAACATTCAAAGTTTATTCCTTTGAATCAGAGGACAGAAGAAACCTAAACTAGATATATTCATGTAGTTCAAAAGATGTTTTAAACCAAATAACCACAAGGTGTGTATATTTGTGAGGAAAACTTTGATGGACGCAAAGTTCATTTCTTATCTAAGGGTGTTTACAAGTAAAGGTCAGTATATCACCCTCCACATGAAAGACTGTGAGGTTTCTATGACAGGAATTCTTTTCATCTGTTATATCTAGCTGTCTACCTGAGCACTTAATAAAATTGAATTATCAGTAAATTTTGGCATTTAGTATTTTATAGACATGTTTTGATGAACTCTTCACTCTATAAACTATTCCTGCAATATGTGTTGTAGGAGATAGATATTATTTATTTCTAGACAATACTAAGTATCTCCATATTTTTTGGCAGCATAGCAAGAAATGCTTGTAGGAGATTAGGTGCTTCTGGAGATGGATAGTAATGATGGTTGCAACATTGGGAATGTGTCTGTACCACTAAATTGTGTAGTTAAAAATGGTTAAGATGGTAAATTTTATGTGTATTTTACCACGATAAAAAATATAAACTACATCAACTTTTCTTGATCTCCTCTTCCCAAAAACACATTGGAGGCAAATCAGATGTGAATAGTAATGTTGGGCCAGGCGCGGTGGCTCACATCTGTAATCTTAGCAATCTGGGAGACTGAGGCAGGTGGATTGCCTGAGCTCACAAGTTCAAGACCAGCCTCAGCAACAGCAAGACCCTGTCTCTAAAAATAGCTGGGCATTGTTGCTGGTGCCTATAATCACAGCTGCTTAGGAGGCTGAGGCAAGAGTATTGCTTAAGCCCAAGCGTTTGAGGTTGTGAGCTATGATGTCACAGCTCTCTACTGAGGATGACAAAGTGAGATTCTAAAAAAAAAAAAAAAAAATAGTAATGTAGATGTTATATAATTATGTAGATTATTGCCTGTGAAATGCTTTTATATGCATTTTCCTCATTCACTTATTGATTAGTAAGATTTATAAACACTATTTCATTTATTTCCAAAAAAGCTATAACATAGGTGATTTGTGTCATTTAAGATCTTTTATAAGAAAAATAATACTAAACAGGTGATCCAGATAAAATTATTTCTTTTATCCTCAGTAATACAGATTTTTAAATTCAGTCTCTTATAACAGTTGGTAAAAGGGGGAATGATGTCAATACTACTTGGTTGTCCTGGTTATTTCATGATTTTTTTTCTCACCAAGGGGAGTTGAAATAGCAGGAAATAAAATCTTCAGTGGGGACGTGTAAAAGCTTTCATTTGGTTGCTTCATATGTAAGAACCCGTTCAACTCTATATTAAGAAAATTGAAGATGACTGCCTGCGCCTAGGGTTTCTTTCCCAGAGAGGCACAACCTCAGTCTTGCAGAGCTCTTAGTTAGTGGCAAGTTACATTTTCTCCTACAGAGCCCTAACACAGTGCTCCATTACATTCTGTTTTGTCTCAGCAACCACAGGTCAGCAATTCCATTCTGTAATTTTTGTCCATTTTTAGTATCCCTTAAGATAGTAGCTAAGAGGTCAAAGATAAAAAATGAAAGATTATTCCGAAACGTGAATTAAAGGAAACCAAGTCCAGGTTCTGTGTGGGCAACATCGGCCTTTATTCCACTTGGGTGCAAGTGAATTAAGTTTGTGAAGGAAGTTAGCACGTGGGTTAAGGTGGATGGGAATTTAAAAGGTTGGAGGAGTAGGAATTGGTACATTCACTCTTTCCTGGGTGGGACAGTTCTTTTTGAGCAGGTCCATACATTGACTCTATCAGTAGCCAGCTTCTTTAAGTGGCTTCAACAACCATATAATATAGCATTTACAGGTTCTTCAGACTCTGTTAACAAAATTAAATATGTTGTCCATAAACTTGTTATTCTTGTACACATTTTACATGTAAAGGATTTTTTTTTTAGGAACTTGTCTCATGTTATGGCAGACATGTACTTTTTATTAGTGTTAATGAAAATCAATATTGTAGTCAGTTCTAAATATTGGTGAATAGCTCTTGTTTTTGTCAGTTCATAAACAAAACAAGAAGGTAACTTACATGACTAAATTTTTATGAACTGACAAAAACAAGAAGGTAACTTAAATGTAGCCAAATTCAGACTTGAATTTTTCAAAACTAGACACTCGTTAAGGATGATTTCATTTTTTTAAACAATAGCAGGTTTCTTGCTGTTAATTGCACATTCCTGAGTATTTCAGATAGTATCTCTTGATAACCTGTCATAAGATAGTTTTCTTTGTTAACAGATGATGAAGCCAGAGAGATAGCCAAAGGAGAAGAAACCATACAGTGAAATTTTGAAACTTGTACTTCCATAGCAGTCTTTCTTTATCTTTCATACTTTCAGTTTTTTAGAAACAGTTCATTTTTCTGTATTGATCTAAACCAGGAGTTAGCAATTTTTTTCTGTAAAGGACCAGATAGTAAGATAGTAAATGTTTTGGGTTCTTGGGGGGCCCACAGTTTATCTCCATCATATATTGCTCTTCTTCCTTTCTCCTCCTAACCCTTTAAAAATACAAAAGGTGCTTTTATGTTTTTACAGCCTTAACCAAATATAAGCTGCAGGGTCAATTTGGTCCTTAGGTCTGTTTATCATTTTTTGATATAGATTATTTTAATTAAATAATAAGAATCCTCCAGTGATTTTCTTACATTTTTCTGTTCCCAGAAAAGGTAAGATATAAGAAATCATCCATGATATCACTTTTACTCCTGATCATTTATTGCTCTTCTTTTTTGCTTTATATTATATAACTTTAGATACTGCAGAATTGCTCTCTAAACTAGTTGTAGCAGTTTATATTTTCACCAGTAGTATATGCAAGTTCTTTTAATCAACACTTGTCAAACTTTACTATTTTTGTCAATTGTATGGATACAGATTGGTATTTGTTGATTTAAATTTGCTTTTCACGTATTATAAGTGAGACTTATACTTACACCTTTTGTGTAGAGTACCTGTTCATATCTTTGGGTAATGTTTCTCACTGAATTTTCAAAGGGATTCTTCTATGGTTTTAATTATGGTTTAAGAACTTTTATCATAAAACATCTTCAACATATTCAAAAGTAGAAAAAGTAAGTATTTTTTTTGCCAAGTACTCATCATTTACATGGTCAGTACTGTTCTCTATATTTATACCTTTTCTTCCACCTCTATAATTTTCTAGCCATCCCAACATGATTTCATCTGGGAATATTGAAACATAATCATAATATTATCTAACAGTATTGCAGTAATACTATTATAATAATATTATCACACCACCCCTTAAAAGAAAAAAATAGTATTTTCTTAATAACAAATATTTATTTAGTCATTGTTCACATCTTGTCTCTTCTATAAATTTGATATCTCTCTTTCATTTATCTCCCTGTTTTTTTCCTAAGCAATTTATTCTTTTTAGTTGGGATCCAGAAAATAGGACAATTGAACTATGCGAAAGAATTTAAAATTCTTTTGACTTGGGATCAAGAGAATGTCCATAAAACTCTAGCTCTCTTAGGATTCTTTAAATCAGGAATCAAGCATTTATTTTGCCTTTTCTGTGAACTATATCTCAGGATCTCTAAATAGGTAAGAAAGAGGAACTTACTCTTTGTGGAAGTATTCCAGCTTAAGTAAATCAAGAAGAAATGAAAGCACTGTTTTGCAACCTCTAATGAAGTAATGGATCGAGGCAAAGGTCATTAATGGTTTCTGACATCACAGTAAAGGAGACAACCAAAATTACATACTACCTCAACAATAAAAAAATTAATAATAATACTAATAGGCCAGCTCCTGTGGCTCAAGGAGTAGGGTGCCGACCCCATATACTGGAGGTGGTAGGTTCAAACCTGGCCCCAGCCAAAAACTGCAAAAAATAATAATAATAATAATAATTTTTAAAAAATTACATACTTCCTGATGTAGATTGATTTCTTAGTAGTCTCTTAAAGTGTTTGTGAAGGTATTTATTTGTCTTACAACAATTACAGATCATAGATTTATACTTTTTATTTTTTTTTGAGACAGAGTCTCACTTTGTCAGCCTCGGTAGAGTGCAATACCATCACAGTTCACAGCAACCTCAAACTCTTGGGCTTAAGTGATTCTCTTGCCTCAGCCTCCCAAACAGCTGGGACCACCACAACGCCTGGCTATATTTTTGGTGGCAGTTTTCATTGTTGGTTAGCAGGCCTGGGCTGGATCCGAACCCGCCAGCCTTGGTGTATGTGGCTGGTGTCATAACCACTGTGATATGGGTGCCGAGCCAGATTTACACTTTTTTATTATGTTTCAATTAAATTTATTATCCTTACTGATAGCCTCATTGTCATCTGTTTTTGTTCAGTAGGAACCTATTCAGGTTAACTTCTGAGTCTTTGATGTGACTCTACACCAGGAAGCAAGAAAGCTAAGATGTACTAGGCTCACTTTGTGTATTTCCTGCAGAGTGTTTTTCTTCCCTTTAGTGGGAAGTTGTATTTGGAGCTACAAGCTGGGCACTGGGCATGCTCATTGCTACTTAAGATTTTTTAGTGGACCTGCTGACCTGGGAAATATACCCTTAAAATTTTTTAAAACTAAAATATGTCATTAATTTATACTAACATCCAAGTATATCCACATAATTCCCCCATGTTTATCCTACTATGGTAGGATAAACACCATAGTAAGACACCATAGTAGTCCCATAACTCTGATGCCAACTATATAATTACCAAAAATAGTTTCAGGGTTTTTTTTGTTGGTTAACTGGTTTTTGCTTTTAGTCTTCAGAGTATTCCCACTAGAAATGTATAGTCAATTCACTGTATTGTCAGGATACTTGCAATAGAACCCAAGTAGGCTTCTTGTTCCATTTAATCTTTCATTTAAGCCATATTTTTCAAGATTTTATTTTTTTTATAACTATGTAAAATATTTACATGGTTCTGAAAGTCATACCTGTAGAAAAGGTATCCTTATGCCCCCTTCTGTTCCTTCTTTCTCTCAAAATTAACACTTTCTTAAAATATTATGGCTTGTGGTATTAATCTTTTGTCCAGTGATTAAAAAAGACCAATGGAAAGAGAAAAAAGATTAGCAACAAACCCATACACACATGGAAACTTGATGTAGAAATGAAGTGGCATTACAAATCATTGGAGAAAGGATGGAAATATTTGATAAGTAGTGCTGGGATAGTCTGTTTTCCATATGGAAATAATAAAGAATAGATATGAAAAAATGCAGAATACAAATGTCTTAATACAATAACTAAGAAAATGCCATGAAGGGTATGTTAAACAGTTTGATGAAAACATTTCAGATTGTATATGAAGCAAGCACGTTGTACCCCTTGATTGCACTAATGTACGCAGCTATGATTTAATAAAAATAAGTAGATAAATTCTAGAGAAACAAAAAAAAAAAAAAAGAAAGAAAAGAAAAACAACATTTTAGAAGAAAAATATGTAAGGATATCTTTATGACCTAAAGATACTCTTAAGTCAAAGAACAGAGATCATAAAGACTGAGCAATTGTAGTATATTAAACTTTAAAATTTAAGTTATACAACAAAAGACATAATAATAAACCATGGACTGGGAGATGATGTAAATGTACTTCTTTTAGGCAAGATAGAGTAAATGGAAAACAGCATAGCCTTCAGAAATCAGCATACTTGGCTCAGTGCCTATAGCTCAAGTGACTGAGGCGCCAGCCACATACACCAGAGCTGGCGGGTTCAAATCCAGCCTGGGCCTGCCAAACAACAATGACACCTACAACCAAAAAGTAGCTAGGCATTGTGGCGGGCGTCTATAGTCCCAGCTATAGGACGGGAGGCTGAGGCAAGAGAATCACTTAAGCCCAGGAGTTGGTGGTTGCTGTGAGAGGTGATGCTGCTACCCAGGGTGACAGCTTGAGGCTCCGTCTCAAAAAAAAATAAAGAAATCAGCAAACTTGGGTTCAAATTTGTGTAACTTTGCACAAACTAATTAATTAAAACACCTCTAAAGACTCAATTTCTGTGTATGCAAAAACAAAGATACAAATGCCTTTCAGAGTTTTGTGAGGTTTATAGGAAATTTCTGTAAAAGTATACATTTAGAAATAATTGCCTCGGTGGTTACCACTGTCATGAATAATTTTAATTTACAGTACTTAAAAGCAACAACTGAATTGAGTGTTAATAAGCTATTTAAAGCTAACTGGAAATGTTTAGGTCTACAAACAAATCAAAGAAAAACTAATGTTCTGCTTTAGAACTTAGAACCTCGAAATAACCTTTGAAACATGAAACAAATTCAGGGAAATCTATTTTTTGCAAAGGGTGAAATATTTAAATAAGTGCTTTTAATTGCAAGGTTGGGGAACATGCAAATAACTAAAGCAAAAAAAAAAAAAAACAACACTTTTTACAATCCTTATTGTAAGGATTCTTAATGCCTTGGACTATAGAATTCTTAACATTTTACTTTTTTGTTTGTTTTTTGGTTTTGGCCAGGGCTGGGTTTGAACTCGCCACCTCCTGCTTTTGGGGCCAGCTCCCTACTCCTTTGAGCCACAGGTGACACCCACATTTTACTTTTTTATTTCTATTTTCTACTTAAAAATGGCATCTTTCTACGTTTTTGCTCCCGTCATTGACTATCTTAATATATGTTTTGTTTTTTAATCAAAGCAATACGTATATTATTAGACTTAATTTTTTTTCCTAAGAAAAAGTCATTCTCCCCTTTCTGAGGCAACTCATTTTAAATCTTTTACTTGATTTTTGGGGAGTTTTTTTGATTTTTTTTGTTTGGTATTTATCTTCAAAATAATGGTCTTATGTTACTGTCTTTTAAGCCTTTTTTTTTGTATTATCTCTTGATTTCTTACTATTTAAGATGAGAATTTAGTTTTCTCAGTTCTCTATTTAGCATACTTTCCCTATCTGTATTTTTTGCTATAGATTATTAAATGAGTATCCAGTGTATATAGTATTATCATGTGAATATTAAAAGTTGAGCCAGGTTCTTAACAGTGATTATATTTCCTTTCTTATTTAGGTTTATCTTTAAAAGAGATGATTTCGGGTGGCACCTGTGGCTCAGTGAGTAGGGCGCCGGCCCTGTACACTAAAGGTGGTGGGTTTGAACCTGGCCCCCAGCTAAACTGCAACAAAAAAATAGCCAGGAGTTGTGGCAGGTGCCTATACCTGCCCAGGTACTTGGGAGACTGAGGCAAAAGAATCGCCAAAGTCCAAGAGCTGGAGGTTGGCTGTGAGCTGTGACTCCACGGCACCCTACAAAGGGCAACAAAGTGAGACTCTGTCAAAAAAAAAAAGATGATTTCATGATCTTTCTATCTGGCTCTTTTTTGTATGCCTTTCACTTGATCTTAAACCAAAAGGCCTAGAAGCGATTTTTTTGTGTGCCTTTCATTAAATTTGCCCCAAACTCTGCAGCAGATGTAAAACTGTCTTAGTGTGCTCAGTTGGACAACTTGCTAGTTTTATTTCTTCTGTGGACATTTTTCCCTGGAGCCATTCATTTTGCTGCTTCATTTTGGACTGGTTGCTCTTAGACTTGCTGCATTATTATCATCCATCACCTAGGGGATTTTTGTGTTGCACTCATGTGTGTTTCCTCATTTTTGGAGTCCATGATTTCTTTTTAGATGTTTTCCATTCTGATAGAGCTTATCTTCCAGTGGCTTCCTAAGAAAGAGTGCATGGAAGGTGAATTGTTTTGAGGCCTCGAATGTCTAAAAGTTACTTTTATTCTAGCCTTATTCTTGATTGATGGTTTGGCTAGGTAAAGAGTTTAGTCTAGAAACCTTCATTCATCCTTCAGAATTTTGGACATGGTGTCATTGTCTTCTGTTATGTAACTTGCGGTGTTGCCATTGAGAAATTTGATGTTTTTTTGTTTTTTGCTATCATAGTTTTAAATTTTAATATTTTGTTCTCTGGGTATTTCTTTTATATAGTATCATGTTCTGTTTCATGGATTCAGTGCTATCTCTTCAAGGATATCCCCCCACACACCTTATATTGTCTTTGTTTCCTCTGAAATCCTTTTTAATGTTTGTTTTGGTGTCTTTTTTTTTCCCAGATATTTGAATGAGGTCACTTATCTGATTGTGTTTTTTATGGGATTTATTTGTTTTCCCATAGGAGAATTCTTTTCGTTTTTATAGCTGAGTTGGGGGATCGAAATGGAGGAGTGGGGATGTCAGTGGTGGGACATTTCATGGTTCCCCAGGTAAACTTTCAACAATCTTTATAGATTGACCCTTCAGTCTGATACCATTTGGTAGAAAAATAGTTGTCAAGCTACACTGGATAACAGAAAGGTCTAATTATCTGTACAAAAGATTTTCAGCTAATCTTCCTGTTTTCAGAAATACCCTATTCCGCTTCCCCTCTTTTCACAAACTTTTGACTTCAACTCCCTAAATCTTTAGATGGGGCGGGGGAGTTTACTGCTTCTTGTTGTCTATGCCACTCCCACCTCCATATTTTATATTTTAATGTTCTTTTGTTTGGTAATCCATGTCCTTTATAATGCTGAAAATTTGATAATTCTCACTTTATTCATGTCATATCTGAGGATTTATGCCATTTGAAAAAAATTGTTTTTGCATTTGTTTTAATCTGCCAGGTTTAATCAGAAACCATCTCTGTGTTTACATTTATGTAAGAAGAAATCTTGCCTGGGTATGCTTAAACTCTGGTTTTTTGAGGGTTAGTTGTTCATCTGTGGTATGATTCTCTGTGGAATGGAGTGTTACATGGTATCACACATGGCTGAGACAGGTCTAGGGACAGGCAGACACAGTGAATAACATTATAAATAACAGAGGTAGATTTATGTAAAGAATACAGAATTTACAGAATTAAGGTAGGGAAAATATAAGTGTAGTTTTTGTTGTTATTGTTATAAAGCCTTGAATTTAAACTGCTTTTGATTAACTTATATTCATTGCATTAGGGAGTACTTTTGCTACATGTGTCATTGCATCCTATTTGTGTAAATAAACAGAAAAGAGAGATGAGTGAAATAAACTCTGGGTGTTGAGTATGTATTATCTAACAACCATGTAATACAGAGACTGTAGTATAGAAAATAGTGTTCATAAAAAGTGTAGCCACTCATAAAATAAATGATTGAATTAAGTCTGTAATAGTGGGGTTTTAGGAAGCCAATAAATAACATTCCTTTCCCTTTTCTACTTTGGAACTATAGTAGATTCTCCATATTTAACCAAGGTCAAGTATCAACCTCCCTAAGATGATCTAATTTTCGTAAACTGGACATGTACCACATGTATGTATCAGTACAGTAGGCCTAGTTCCTTATGTTGACTACCTCCATATGTTGACCAGTTTGTTATAGTCCCTTGTGTGGTCAACTTAGAGGGGTGCTACTGTATTTGAGAAACAAGACACAAAATTTCAGCTTTATGACTAATAAAAGTGGTATTGGAAGGTGAGCTGCAGATATTGGACTTCAGTGGACTTTCTAATATTTAACCCCTGATTTAGACAAATTTACCTACTACTGATTGGTCACTAACAAAGCAGTTCCCCCTCTATAGAGGCAGAGTCAATCCTGCGCTTACCACACAGTAGAAGGCTGACTAGAATGCAGCCTTTGTGAAGAAAGAGCTCCTAGAGAGCCCAGAAGGTGTTGAACTGATTAGATCCTCCTCTCAAGTTCACCAGTCAGTTTAAACCACTCCTTTCCTTGGCTGAGGAGAGTACAAAGAGGTGAAGAGAAGCTGAAAGTATCCTTCCTAGCTATACTTTTCAGTCCGGGAGACTTGAGTGGAAATATGAGAAATAAGTATTTCCCCTTAAGAGATGATATGTAATGGTATATCATCATGTAGTATATTAGTTCATATTCATAATACTATGAAGAAATAGATAGTAACTGGCCCATCATGTGCCACATTGAATCACTGATTATTCATTTGGAACTATGCTTGGTAAGCCTCATTTAATTTTAAAACATCTTGCCTTTTTTTTTTTTTTTGGCTCAGAAATGTCTTGTATTATTTCTTCTCTTTATTTTCATATATATGCTTATTAGATAAACATACTTCCTCATGTATGAATATGGCAAAGGACCAAGAAGTCAGGGTCTTTGAAAGGTACTTTATTGATTTGAGGTAATATTTACTTTGCCAGCTAATTTTAGATTATCTATACATTTTGTAAGCTATAGCCAATCAACTTGTGAATGCTTTACATACTCAACCAGCAGGTTATGCCTACTTCCTTACCTGCACAGAAGCTGTTGTTCTCCCAGAAAGAGTGCATAAATTTTCCTGAGGTGGTAGCTTTCTTATGACTGTTGCAGGGAACTTCTGATCTATTTCCTTTGTCCTTCTCATATTTACCATGCACACTCTTAAATTCCCTCATTTTTCATTGTTGGTTGTATACTGCTAAGCTAACTTCACCATATAAAGTCTTCTGTGTGCACAAAGACACATGTCCTGGTTAGCTTTGTTCATGTCTTAATTCTGTTAATCTGCCGCATCAAGAAATTTTCAAACCTGCCTGCTTTTTCCCCTCTCTCTTTATTTTGGGGAAGTGGTATTATCTTAACTGTTTTGTTTAGTTGACTGGTCTGTGAAACCAACTTTGTATTTGTAAGATGTAATTTTTTTTTTTAAGCAAGAAAAAGTTTTCTAGGTTTCAAAAAATGAAGTATCAGTAAGTCTACAAAAAACTCCACTTTAGGCTGAGTGCAGTGGCTCATGCCTGTAATCCCAGCACTTTGGAAAGCTTAGGCAAGAGGCTAAGAGTTCAAGACCAGCTTGGGCAACATAGTGAGACCCTATCTCTAATCCCCAAATTTTAAAAATTATTCAGGCATGGTGGTATTCACCTATAGCTCCAGCTGCTGGGAAGCTGAGGTGGGAGGATGTCTTGAATCCAGGAATTCCAGGTTACAGGGGTCTATGGTTATACCACTTCACTCCAGCCTGGGCAACTAAGTAAGACCCTGTCTCTAAAAGAAGAAAAAAAAAGATATTGTGCTTATAGAATCCTTTACTAGTATTTTTAAAAAATGCTATTTTTATTCTACAGCTTTTAATATCCATTCTTTTTTTCTTTAAGTACTATGTAGGGGGTATATGAGTATGACTGAAGTAATCACTGCTTTTAAAGAATTTATCCTTTTGTCTGATAGAGGAGATAATATAAAATTAAGAGAGGTACAGGCAACAGAAGCAACCTGGTTTGGAAGCAACAGAATACCTAAATCAATAATTCTTCTTGTGTAGTTTTCGAATGAATAGAGAAATGTTACGATATTTAGAGAATATTTAGAGAAATTACAATAGAATACTTAAAGAGTGCTAGTACAAGTCTTTGCCCTGGTTCTGATTGAACACATTGTCAGATCTCCTATCAATTCTCACTATTAATTTTTCTGAACTATTTCCCAGCTTTTCTTGTCCCTTCCCCTGCCTCACAAGCTGGGGTGCTGGCTTTTGTAAGAATAGAATAAGAAGATAGAGCAGATAGGAGGTGGAGGAACAAAAGGTGAGTAAGATTAGGTAGGTGTCTAAAAGATGGTCATGCACAATCTGTATATATGCCCTTGCCCTTAAACTTTTGAAAACTTATGTTTAACTTAGAAATTCAGTATATTGGATTAATGCTGCACAATATTTTCTGAAATCTTTCTCTAAAATGTCTTTCATTTTTATCAACTACCTGATTTTATTGGCTAATTGTTGTTAGTCTGTGGACTAAAGGCAGAGCATTGGACTTTCACTATGTGCATTTACAAATATCCCTTTGTGGAAAGAAGAGTAATTTTTAGTAACCTCAGTAGTTTGTGAGAGCCATATCATCTGCCATTGAATCTGATGAGGATTGGATTGACTTTTTACAAGCATAGTTTTGGATTAGTGATAATTATATAATCAAAAATAAGAAAAAATGTATTTTCTCAGGAATATTTCAAGTGAATCATCATACAAAATAATCTGTCATTAGTTTGTTAATAACTATCTCCTCTAATTTATTAATTTTTATAGTATGTGATACAAGTTAAATACAATTAACATTTTAAGATTTTAGAATGTGAGAATCACTGGGATATAAAATAATGCCTACCACATAGGGTGGTTGTGACAATTTAGTGTGTATAAAGGACTTGAATACTGCCTGGCCCATAGTAAGTGCTATGTTATTTTTGTTTTTATCTATTATCAATTGTTTTGCTATTTTTTTAAAGCAGTGTGGTAGAGTTCAGATTTTTGAGATGTCATTTTCTGATTACAAAATAAATGCCTTTATTTTCAGTTCATCAGCACTGATTTCACTAAAATTATGTAAATACTTCTTTTTCTTTTAATGTATTATGAACCTTTAAGAATGTCGTGCTGAATCTGAGAATGCCAGAACATTTCACAGTGTATGAATGTAGGGCATTCATTTACACATTGATTTGCAGACATCATTAGGTTACCAACTTAGTTATTAGTATCTCTTTTATTGTCTTACTCTAAATCTTGTCATATAATTTCAACACATATGTGACACTTTGTTTTTTCCCTTCATTTTAATAATTATACATACATAAAATATCTAACACTACAAAAGGAAACAAAGAGAACATTTTAATTCCTTCCACCATCCTTGAACCCTTTCTACTCCCATTTTCCTTACCCAGAGATGGAGAACTATTACCAGTTTCAAAAATATTCTGTGTGGGTGGCGTCTATGGCTCAGTGGATAGGGTGCTGGCCCCATATACCCAGGGTGGTGGGTTCAGGCCCGGCCCTGGCCAAACTGAAACAAAAAAATAGCCAGGCCGCGTGGCGACGCCTGTGGTCCCAGCTGCTCGGGAGGCTGAGGCAAGAGAACCACTTGGGCCCAGGAGCTGGAGGTTGCTGTGAGCTGTGAGTTGCCACAGCACTCTACCCAGGGTGACAGAGTGAGACTCTGTCTCAAAAAAATATATATATATACACACACAAACACACACACATTCTGTGCATTTACAAACACATGTGTATATATCCATCCTTGTCCTTTAAAAAATTTTAACACACATCTTACTGCAGGATATATGGTATTCTACACCTTAGGTTTTTTCATTTAATGTTTATGAAGATCATTTTTATTCCATATCAGTGTGCACAGGTTATTGTCATTTTTTCCCTCAGTACTTCCAATCTATATTTCATGTATGTATAAACCATCATTTATTTTTTCTGATCCTAACATGTTGCTTATTTTGCATTTTTTACTTTTTGTAATACAGCTAATACCCTTCATATGTATGTGTGTTTGTTTCTATCTAGGTTTATATGTAGGATAAATTCCTTTTTTTTTTGCAGTTTTTGGCCAAGGCTGGATTTGAACCCGCCCCCTCCAGCATATGGGGCCAGCGCGCTACTCCTTTGAGCCACAGGCACTGCCCATGTAGGATAAATTCCTAAAAAATAGAACTACCAAGTCCAAGATGGTACAGTTTTAATTGAACTAAATACTAGTTTATAATTTCTTCCTCATAATGTTTGAGAGGGCTTTCTCCCCCTATTCATTCCCAAGTAGCATATTATAAGGTTTAGATTTTGGTTTGATGAATGAAACCTATTATTACATTAAAAAATAAACTTTTTATGTTTAAAAGTCATTTTTATTTATTTTCCACTTGTAATACCAATTCTCAGCTTTTATCAGTTTTTGTTGAGTTACTAGTTTTTCTTACTAATTTGTAAGAAATCTTTAAGATATGTTACATCCTTCTTCAGTTTGTTCTTTTCTTATGACTTAGTTTATTCCATGTGGAAATTTTTAAATTTTATATAATCTAGTCTATTTTTAATCAGTTTTATGGCTTCTGAGTTTGCTGCCCATACATTTTCCCCCTACATTTTCTTCTAGTGTTTTTATGTGTTTTATTTTTTACTGTAAGATTTTATTGAATGTATCATTTGTTGGTGTTAGGTGTGGGGAAAGGAACTTTTTTTTAGATAATTTGTCTATTATGCCAACACCTTTTCTTCTTTAAACAATCCATCTTATCCTCAGTGATTTGAAGCACCATTTATATTACATACTATGTGCCTGAATTTATTTCTGTATTCTTAATTTTGTTTCACAGTTTCTAATTAAGCTATCAAACTACCATATTGATAATGTGTTTCATCTTTGTTATAGTTGCTGTTTTTATTTTGAATTTTGGCATGTATAAGTTATTGGTTTTTACTATTCTATAAAACTTGAAATCCAGAAAGCAAAATTTTGTTTTTCCTTCCACTGTGCTATTAGTCTTGAAACTAATTTTTACATACCTATTCATGAGCTCCTCTTTGGTCATTGCTTTAAAATTTAGAAGTAGTCTTTGATCAAATATAATAAACACTATATTATTTCATAATTTCTCCTCAGTTTGAATGATCTTTCTTTTCTTTCCTAGCTTTTAATCTAGACAACGAACAACCAGATTATGATATGGATTCAGAAGATGAAACTTTATTAAACAGACTTAACAGAAAGATGGAAATTAAGCCTTTGCAATTTGAAATTATGATTGACAGACTTGAAAAAGCCAGTTCTAATCAGGTACTGTACCCTGTAAAAATGTCTCTTGTCTTATAGTTAAGCAATTTAGCATTTTCCTTAACACCTGAATGCGTTGCAATTTACTGTCTCTTGAATTTCTTTTCCTGTTGTCTTAGAATTTTTATTTACAATATTTTTTAAATGGATGGAATACTTAAACACATAATTTCCTTGAATAGGGGTATGAATTTCTGTTCTGTTTTCCTATTTGGATGAAAGTGATACTTGTTATAGTGTTAAAATATCTTCTTGATCCTTTCCTTATGACTCTCTTTTTGGTGTGTCGGTAACTAAATTTGCTTGGTTGGATGTCTAAGGCAATCATTTTATGTCAGATCTTACTCAGTTGCCCAGATTTATACGCATTAAGATACTCATTATTTAAAATGGATTTTAATTTTAATTATATATTATTTAAATGTTTAAATGAGGGAAAAAATTTTCACAAGGTAGTAAAGAACTTTTAGTGAAATGTTTATATATCTCACAGGGAATTTAAAATGGTACTATCTTTCTGGAAAGCAATTAAGCAACTTATGTCAGTAAAAGGTTCCAGACCCAAAGATAAAAGATTATCCCAAGGCATGAGACGAAAAGAAGATGGAATCCCAGTTTGTGTGATCAAAGTGGCTTTTATTCCACCTAGGTGCAGGTGGGGTGTAATTCCTGACCTGGAAGAAATCCACACATGAGTGATGGCAAATGGGGACTTCAAAGGGTCAGAGAGGCAGTCCATTCACTATTTCCTGGGAGGGACATACACTCGGTCCTTCCAGGATAGACTGGTTTTACCTGGACGAGTCAGTAATCTTCTATCAGGGACCTTAATTATGTTTATATGCTTTGATTTAGTAATCCTATCTCTATGAAATGTTCTAAAGAAAAATAATTAGAAAATGTAAAATTTTTGAACAAGTATGTTCAGAATAAATTACAAGTTGTTTGTAGGATGGAATATAATAAAATCATGATTTTGTAGGGTGTCTACTGCCATAGGAAAATATTATGTAATATTAGATTTAAAAAACAGGGTACAGAATTATGTGGAAAACTCTGAGGTTTGTTTACTGCATTTATATTTACTAATGTGCATAGAAAAAGCGCAAGAAAGTACAACAAAATGCCAACAATGGTTATATTTGGGTGTTGGAACTATTAGTGATTTTTATGTTCTTTATTCTATTTTTCTGTGTTTTCTAGATTGGCTATAATGAGTATTGTTGATAATGTTATAAGTTTAAAATAAACTATTTTTTAAAATTAATTTTTGGTGTACCTGTGTGGTATATTAATATGCTGTTATTAATATATTAAGCCTACAGACATACAGAGTTGCAAATAAACTTTTTGCAGTAGATTGTTAAAACTTTTCATTAGTTTACTCATACAAATTTATTATCTCTTCCTCTACTGCTTAAGTCTTTTAAATTTCTGAGGCATAACCAACTCTTAAGATCATTTCCCAAATATTTCATTGGAAATCACTTTGTTAGCCTCTGTGCCTGTAGCTCAAGCGGCTAAGGCACCAGCAAAATACACCAGAGCTGGAGGGTTTGAACCCAGCCTAAGCCTGCCAAACAACAATGACAACTACAACCAAAAAGGAGCCAGGCGTTGTGGCAGGTGTCTGTAGCCCCAGCTACTTGGGAGACTGAGGCAAGAGAATCACTTAAGCCCAGGAGTTGGAGGTTGCTGTGAGCTGTGATGCCACAGCACTCTACCCAGGGTGACAGCTTGAGGCTTTATTGCAAAAAAACAAAAACAAACCACTTTGTTGCATATTTAGCCTTTCTTCCCATTTTTTTTCCTCTCCATTTTAATGGAAAGTAATATCCACTTGGCGCCTGTGGCTCAACGGGCTAAGGCGCCAGCCACGTACACCTGAGCTGGTGGGTTCGAATCCAGCCTGGGCCCGCCAAACAATAGTGACGGCTGCAACCAAAAAATGGTTGGGCGTTGTGGCGGGCGCCTGTAGACCCAGCTACTTGGGAGGCGGAGGCAGGAGACTCGCTTGAGCCCAGGAATTGGAGGTTGCTGTGAGCGGTGATGCAAAAGCACTCTATCCAGGGTGACAGCTTGAGGCTCTGTCTCTATTAAAAAAAAAAAAAAAAAAAAAGAAAGTAATACCCATCAGTACTGTCCAAAGAAGTACACTTTGAAAATTGAATTTTATAAAGTTCAGTTTACTGGTTTTGAGAAATCTTCTTTCTTGGGTTTTTATTGTACACTTTTTGTTAATTACCAAATTGATATTCATTATAATTAGTGCTTATGGTTTTCCGGGGGTTTTGATCACTAGTATCAGAGTTTCAAGGTTTTTTTAGATGTTAATTTTTCTAGCAATCATGAACTGTATCAGTCTTTTGGTATTTTTACTACTTTTTTCTGAGAACTTACTAATGGTGGCTAAGATTATATCAACAAAGCTTACAAACTCTTTGTTCTGTAATTTGCTTTCCTTCAGCCAGTAAGTAGTATTTATTTAATGCCCAGATGAACAAGACAGGCGATGGCACTGAATAAGACAGATAAAAGTTCTGCCCTCGTGGAGCTTATTAAATAGAGGCAGGATAAACAAAAAAGCATGTAAACAGTGTGTTAACTGTGTACATAAAATCAGTACCTTCCTCGTGTTTTAGTTCTCTTTGCTCAGGGACAATTTCTAGGCCCTGATGGTATCTGCTTTCAGCAATGCAAATAAAGATGGAAATTTAGTTATTGGAATAAGATAATAGTCCTGTTAATAGAACCTAGGACTAAAAATACTAAAGAGTTGCCTTTATTCCAAGTCCATGATCTGTGAATTCGTTGATTCCTTAATTTTTCTCTTTTGGGGACTAGCATAGTATCAGATCCCAGTATAAGGAATCAAGTTTGTAGTTAAACTGATATTTAAGAGGTTGGTAGAAAAAGACATAAAAAATAGACTGAGGCAAACCTCTGCCTCCCATCATTCTGGGAGACTACATCAGTGAAGTCATTATTAAAAACTCCTGTTATCAAATGCTATAATTTTCAGTATCAATCTATTATTTGTGCTATCCTTATACTTTGTAACTGTCTTCCCATTTGTGTGCTTTTTAAAATTCCCTTCTGGTCTTGTTATTTCTTATGACCATTCCTTCTAGCTGTCTTTGGCTGGCTCCTTTTTATTCAACTCCTGTGAACCTTGGGTGTCTTGAATTTCTGTTCTTAGTATCATATGTATTTGGGGGGGGGGGTAATAGCACTTTTTGTAGATATAGTAATCTATATACCTCATCCTCGACCTCTTCCTCACACTCCAAGATTTTTTATCCTTTTGGTTCTTCCTCTTGGCATCTCCACCTAGATCCAGGCTTCTCAAGTTTAACCTTTCCAAAATTGAACTTACTGTCTTACCCTACCTAGTCAAGTATGTCCAACTTGTAGTCTGTGAGCTGTCTGCTAATTTTGTGAGGACTTTTTTTTTGCTTATCACTGGTGTTAGATGTCACAAAAAATATGCACTGATTTTTGCTAATCAGTTTTCCTTAGTGTTTGTATATTTAATGTATGGCCCAAGGCAACTCTTACTCTTCCAGTGTTCAAGGAAAAAAAAGGGGGACACCCCTGCACCTGATTCTGTATTTATCTCTCCAGTGACTCAAAAAAACTCAGAATCATCTTGATACTGAATCTTTTATTGGAGAAGGAGGAAATGCTGCAAAGATTATTTTTGCTTCAATTGACAAAATTGGGATGTGGATGGTAGATTAGATAAATATCAATGTTAAATTTACTGAAGTTGATTACTATGAAAGGATATTTCTAGTCTTTATAAATATACACTTAAGCGTTTAGAGGTAGAGTCATATATATAACTTACCCTCAAATGGATCAGAAAAAAGTATGTGTGTATAAGAATATAGAGTGCACGTACACAAATGTTAAAGAGATATCAGAGCTAACAATGGGTGAGTCTAGCTCTAATGGGTATACAGGTATTCTTTGGAGTATTTTATTCTTACAACTTTTCTGCATATTTTAATTATTTCTGAATAAAAAGTTTAGTTTTTTAATCACAACCCATTGTGATCACATGGCATTCTCTTTCATAGGATTTCCTCTGAAATAAATACCTTAATAAAACATTTAATAATAAATAAATGTTTTTTAAAGTTTTCTTTCTAAAACTCTCAATGTTTTAATTTATAAAGGCTTATTTTCTCTTTCCTAAATGATGTAGCTATCTAAAGTTATTCATTAACCTTCCATACTGTGCTGTCCACTTAACCACACATTCCTGTAGACTTTTTCTTTATTCCCTATCTTCCACCACCCTGCCTCAGACGGAGTAATCTTTCTAACCATGAAAAAACTAGAGACTGTTAGCCATGAGTTCATCATTTTCTTTCCCTTCTACTTTCATACCACTTTTTATCTTCTTAGAGGAATAATCCTAAATTCATTCTAACTCTTCTTGTGGACCTTGTATATTCCATCAGTATTTTATTTTCAGTTATGTTTTCTCTCATTTCTTCAGTGTTTCTTTGTCCAAAAGTTGTCCCCAGCATCCCTATTTCCAAGAAAAGCCTTTCATTTGACCCTGTCTTTCTCAGTAAACTACTATGTTTGCCTTTCTCTTATTTTTTCTTTTCCAATACTTTGAGTTGCTGTTTTACCTATATTTATCACAAAACATTTCAGCTTATGGAAACAGGTTAACAGTGGCCTCCTAATTGTCATCCAGGAGACTCTCCTCAACCTAAATCCTATTTAATAAACCCTGTAAGGTTGGGTGGTACCGACACACACATTTCCCTGTTTCTTTTCTTTTTTCATCTTCTCTTTCATGGTTTCTCTATATTTTATGTGTTGGTACTTCCTTTGGTATTTGTCCTCAGCTTTATGTTTTGCCTGTAATTTGTTCCTATTCCCAAATCCGTGCTTCTCGCTACTAAGCTCCAGAGCTGTGTTTCTTGTCAAAGCTCTCCACCTGAGCAAGTACTTCAAATTCAACATTTCCAGACCCCTTTTACCTCCCCCTCCAACCCCCGCCCCGTTTGCTTTCTCTTTCTCAATTAATGGCAGCATCATCTTCCACTCAGTTGATGAGATTTGCACTTTAGTGCTTGACTTTTTTATAAATCATTCATATCCAGATAACACTAAATCAAACCAATTTTTTGCTACAGGATGTCATATAGGCTAAGTAACTTTAATCCAAAATCCTGGGACCAGAAGTATTTCAGATTTCAGACTTTTTTTTCAGATTTTGAAATATTTGCAGATACAAAATGAGATATTTTGGGAATGGAGCCTAAGTCTAAACATGAAATTCATTTTTATTGTATATTCATTTATACCTTATACTCATAGCCTGGAGGTAATTTCATATAACATTTTTTCTAAGTTTGCGCATTAAGCAAAGTTTTGACTACATTTTGACTTTGACCTGTCATATGAGATTAGGTGTGTAATTTTCTATTTGTGGCATCATATCAATGCTAGGGATTTTTCACAGTAAGAATGTTAAACCTACATTTGTTGTCTATAGTTACTTTCCTCATTTTTGTTATCTTTCACCTGGATTTCTATTCTGCCACCAGATATATTATTAAAAACTACTCTCCTTAAAAAAAAAATCAGTGGCTGCCACTGCCTTTATATAAAGTAAAATCTATATTCTCCCTGACTGGACTTATTTTTGGTCCCCTAATGTACCATGCCTTTTTATAGCTCTACATTGTTCCTTCTGTCTGGAATGCCTGGCCATATATTTCTAACACTGTGGTCTCAGTTAAACATGTCCATCTGCATCCCATGGTGATAATTTGACTAAATATTTCACAGTCACCTAACAAACTCTGTCATCTTCCCAGTCTGAAAGAGAAATTTCTCACTACCCTCTACCCTACTTTCACTCAGCCAAGTTCCATATTTTTAGGTTCCACGACTTGTAGCACCTCTGTTTCCTAGTGCCATATTTCTGCTAGAGTCTTGGAGACTGGAAGTAGAAGTCAGAGTCATGGGTCTTTCCTAGGAATGCTTCTAAAGCATCTTAATAGTCCTTAAATAGTCCTTGAAGAAGAAAGACATACTATGTTGATAATTGTATAGCTAAAAAAGATGAACCTTTACTCTTACAGTCTTTTCTTTGCAGCCTAAAACCCCATCCTGTATTTGGAAAATCTTCACTGATGAGTCTTGGTACAAGGCAGAATATACCTTCCAATCTCCATAAGAACCGAAAATGCTAAGTCCCCCTTTCATGTAGGGCTATTGCCCTATTTTGAATTAGGAGAGTATCATGTGACTTATGCTCTGACCATTAAAATCCCTGAATTTTAACTTGAGGGCCAGTAATGCAAAGAAGCAGGGACCATGGAAAAGTCTCTTGGAGTTAAAACTGTAGCAGGTATTTTAAAAAGTGCAGAAAGCAGTGGTTTCCCTACTGAATCATTTCTGGGCCCTGATTTTAGGCCTATAGATTCCAATCCCAATTCCCCTGTGCTTCTGAAGATGTAGAGCTTTCCAGTCTATTTTTACCTTGATCTTAGCCAAAAGGCCGAGAAGTAATTCCAGTTTATTTTTAATAAATTATTCTGTTGTTTACAAACAGAACCTTTGATATATGCTCCCCAGCCTTCGTTGTATTTATAAAGTCAAAAGCGCCCAAAGCTCAATATAGTAATCAAATTATCCATTTTTTCATCATGTACTACCTTAAGTGTTTGGTTGAAATTGAATTATTAATTACACTCTGGCTGGGTCAGTTCCCAAACAGATGCACCAAACCAATGTGGCAATTAGGAAAATGTAGTTCTAATGTACTCTAGGAGCAAGTACCCTTTTACATGGGAGACAGTATCTCCTATGTTTTTAAATTTGTTATGTTCTTTACTATAACTTTTAAATATTTGTATATTAAAAATAAAATGTGATCTAGATCTTTTGAAGAAGTCTCACTGAACTCTGTCACATAATACAGTTTTAAAACCCACCACATCATACTGCAATATGTGTGTACATGTATTTTATGATTATGCTACATAAAGTTAAGGAAAGAATAATAAAATTATAAAAAATAATTTGAATTATATATATATATCTTTCATTTCACCTCATTTAAGTGTTACCCAGTTTGGTTCTTAACTTTATTTTATTAAAAGATCAAGGGTCATTCCTGTGACTGTGAGAAGGTTGACTTGAGGATGCCAGTGATCTATCGATACGTAATTACAAAAGAATGTTCTCATAAATGGCATATTAACAGTTTCTTAACAGTTTCTAAGACTTGAGAAGATTATTCAAGGGATTGGTTAGAACTTTATCCTAATCATTTTATCATTGTGATTTCATTATTTTGTGATATTTGTGGTTCAACCATGAGTTTGCAGTTTTAAGAATTAGAAAACTACAATCTAGGCTTTTTTTTTTTTTTTTTTTTTTTTTTTGAGACAGAGCCTCAAGCTGTCACCCTAGATAGAGTGCTGTGGCATCATAGCAACCTCCAATTCCTGGGCTCAAGCGAGTCTCCTGCCTCCGCCTCCCAAGTAGCTGGGACTGCAGGCGCCCCCAACAACGCCCGGCCAATTTTTGGTTGCAGCCATCATCGTTGTTTGGCAGGCCCGGGCTGGATTCGAACCCGCCAGCTCAGGTATATGTGGCTGGCGCCTTAGCCCGCTGAGCCACAGGCGCCGAGCCTACAATCCAGGCTTTGAAGAAAAAATGAATTGATAAATAGATCCTTCTAAAATAGTCATATCAAACATGGAGATGTGTGGAATAGTATGAATTTAATGGGTTAGTACCACTTTTCTAGGAGAGATGAAAGTGTTATTTGGTTATGGCATTAGCAGTCTTAGAGATTAAACTCTTCTGATTTGGTCATATGTCCCTTGAAAATTAGTACATTGTTTATGTTTAGGCACTTGCCCAAAAACGGAAGGAGATTATAATTCTACCAAGCATTTGCTGCTATAGTTGAAGACCTTTTCCATTTTCTGGATCTGTGGTGAAGATAATTCATGCATCTTAATTTGATGTATGTGGAACACTCAAAATGTATGACAGTGTATATTTTAATTTCAATGAATGCTTTTCAGACTGGCTTTCTAAAATTTTGTGTATATTTTAATTTCATTGAATGCTCCTCAGACAGGCTTTCTAAAATTTTGTGGTATTACCTAAATTAGGGATCATTAGATAAGAATGTTCCCAATATTATCTATTCAGAGTCGCATCATAATTTCTCCGTGTAGATTTTGATCTGTACTGATCCATTCTTAGAGACCATAAAGTGAAAAGTGATCATTTAACCATTTCTGCATTTAATGCAAAAGCTTGTTATCAGGAGTGTCCAACCTACAGGCTGCATGTGGCCCAAGATGTCTATGAATGTGGCCCAACACAAAATCATAAACGTACTTAAAACATTACAAGATTGTTTTGTGATTTTTTTCTTTTTGGTGGAACTCAATAGGGCAGTTCTCAAGTACTTCGTAAACAACATCATGTCGCAATGTGATGTAAAATAAACATCCTTACAAGTCTTACTCTTTGTGTGCATGTGTGGCTTCAATCTTGCAGTGGTGTGGGGCTTCAGTGTGTTACCTTTCAAGCACAGACAGTAGAATTGACACCATCAGACATTACATGTGCTTGTGTGGTTTGGCAAGGCAGTGATTATAAATAATATTTCAATCTACCATTGCGAAGTTAGGCTTTTAATTTATTTAGAACTTATTTAAGCGTTTTTACTTGATTATTAAGGGTACTTCCATACCTTGGCAGTGCCTCACATTGCCCACAGTGTTTTACAGTTGGCCTTTCACCTCACCCTACATCGGCACCCAAGATGTGGAAGGACCCAGAGAGATTGCTTTCTGTTTTTGTGTTAATTAATTTTCATAATAAAAGTAAATATAGTCCCTTATCTATTATTATTTTTTTAATCCCAGCATGGCTTCTACAACATCTCAAAAGAAAACTGAACCCCCAAAAAGAAAAATTATGGATGAAGGAAGATTGTTCATTGAAAAGTGGACAGATGACTCCTTTTTTGTCGAGGCAAATAGTAAGGCACGCCACTTAATTTGTAGGGAATTGGTGCAAGTTTTCAAAGACTATAATTTGAAAAGGCATTATATGTACAAACATGCTGCCAGATTAAATGCATTTAAAGTATTGTGTTAAGGACAGAATAGTGGGACTGAAAAGTCTGACTTTTCAACAAATTTTTTTTTAAAGTTAAACAACTTAGATTCAATTGTAAAAAGCTAGTTATATCATAGCATATTTAATTGCAAAATAATCAAAGCCATTTACTGATGGCAGAATTGTTCAAAAATGTATGGAAAGCATGCCAGATATAATTTGCCCTAAAAAAAGGGGAGATAGATATGTAAAATTAGATTGTCTACCCAGAGGATCGGTGAATTGAAGAAATTGAGAAAATCTATCAAAAGAAAGTTGGAGATTAAAGCTGTTAATTTTAAATTTTATGATTTAGAAATGGATGACAGCACTGATACTACAAATACAACTCAACTTGCCATTTTTATTAGAGGTATTAATGAATATTGTCACTGAAGAAATGGTTTCTTTAGTACCATTAAAAGCTACAACTAAACCAAGAGATTTATACAAACAATAAAAAATAGGATTTTCTTTGTTCATTGTCAACATATCTAGTATAGTTATTGATGGTGCCCCAGTGGTGGTAGATAAAAGAGACTTGTAAAATTAATGGAAGATGATGCAATTGCCCCCAAAACTCACATTTTATGAGGTATCATTATGTAGTACATCAAAAAAAATTATACACAAAAATTTTAAAAAAGGATAATGTCATACGAATCATCATCAGGACTGTGAATTACATAAGGGCTGAGGGATTAATCATTTCTAGGAATTCCTGAAAAGTATTGATTTTGACTATAGCAGCATCTGCTTTTCGGAAATAAGATATCTAAGTTGAGGCTAGGTGTTGAAAAAATTGTATGATTTTCAACATGTTATCATGCCATTTATGGTATCAAAAACCAAATTTGTGCCAGAACTTGACAGTGAAACTGGCTTACTTAGATTTAGCATTTTTAGTAGATTTAACTGCTCATTTAAATCAGTTAAGCATGTGTCTTTAAGGTGAAAACCAACATTTATCAATGCAATTTTAAACCATAACAGCATTCCAAATAAAATGGAAATGATGGCAAGCTCAAATTAAGGCAGACAATTTTACACATTTTGATATGTTGTCTAAGCACAGACCTATGGATGGCAGAAAATATGCAGTCTTGCTTTTTGATTTGAAATAAGAATTTGAAAACATTCCAAGATTTCAAGAAAATAATCAGTATTTTGGTGCATCTGCAACTCCATTTTCAGTCACCATGAGTATGTTACTTGCCAGTTTTCAAATAGAATGCATAGAGCTGCAATCTAACATTCAATTTAAAGAAAAATTTGTTCATGTCTCCTTATTGGACTTTGGGTTTTTATGAGACTGAACCTCACTTCTTCATCCTCAGTAGAGTGTTGTGGCATCATAGCTCACAGCAACCACAAACTCCTGGGCTCAAGCGATCCTCTTGCCTCAGCCTCAGTCCCAAGTAGCTGGGACTACAGTAGCTGCCACAATGCCTGGCTATTTTTTAGAAATGGGGTCTTGCTCTTGCTGAGGCTAGTATTGAACTCCTGAGCTCAAGCAATCCACCTGCCTCGGCCTCCCAGAGCATTAGGATTACAGCTGTGAGCCACTTCACCTGAACCACTTTTTTTTTCTTCCTGACACACTGTTACCCTGACTGGAGTACAGTAGTGTCATCCTAGCTCACAGGAACCTCAAACTAATCAACCTCAGGTGTTCTTCCTGCCTCAAGCCTCCCAACTAGCTGGGACTGTAGGTGCCTACCATAATACCTGCCTAATTTTTTCTGTTTTTAGTAGAGACGGGTCTCGCTCTTGCTCAAGCTGATCTCGAACTCCTGAGCTCAAGGGATTCGCTCACTTCAGCCTCCCAGGGTACCACTGCATTCAACCTATCGTTACTGGACTTTTATAGGTCCTGTCTTCCTAGATACAAATATATATCCCATGCTTCGCAGTTAAGCACCTGTATTTGCGGGCAACTATTTGTAAGAATGAAACACATTAATGGTAAAATTAGAACAAATGTCTCATGCGCATCTTGAGAACTCACTGAGAATTGCAACTATTTCCATCAAACCAGATATTGAAGCATTAAAGACTCTCTGAATGGACTGGTGCATAATTAGGATTTTTTTTTTTTTTTTTGAGACAAGAGTCTCACTTTCTTGCTCATGGTGAAGTGCCATGACATCATAGCTCACAACAATCTCAAAATTTTGGGCTCAAGTTACCCTCTTGCCTCAGCTTCCCAAATAGGTGGGGCTACAGGTGCTTGCCACAACACCCGGCTTTTTTTAGAGATGGGGTCCCACTCTTGCTCAGGCTGGTCTCGAACTCCTGAGCTCAATCCGCCTGCCTCGGGCTCCCAGAGTACTAGCATTATAAGCATGAACCACTGTGCCTGGCCTCATAGTTAGGATCATTAAGTGAGGGCTCTTTGCTCATCAGCCTTTGTTAGTATTTGTGTACTTAATGTATGGCCCAAGACAACTCTTCTTGCAGTGTGGCCTAGAGAACCCAAAAGGTTGGACACCCTTGCATTATATGGAACTTTGCCTGTGGTATTACTAGAGCTGTTTCACACATAATAAACAATCAGATTTGAAAGAAGTAAGAGTGAAAAAAGAAGGCATATAGCAGAGAGGTGGCCACTTCTCAACACTAAAAAGAAATGAAGGCACTATAAGATGGAAATTTTTCTTACTTTTCTCTATATCTTATTATACTAACAGTTCCAAATTTTACATTGTTATTTATTTGTACTTGTCTTACCTTTATTGCCATATTATGAGTGTTTTTACATAGTTCATCTTAAAGTCTTTTCCCTTACCTTCCCCATGACCTGTAACTCATTGATATGCTGATAATAGTTAATTGTTAATTACTTGTTGCTTTATTGACTGTTTTATAAAAGATGTTAATTTTTACATGTAATTTATTCATGGGTGGATTGAAAATGTATTTATTGAAATTGCCACACCAGGGGATTCGTCATTTAGCAACCAAAAATGGTCCTAATCTTCATGAAGCTTATAACAGTCTAGAAGAAAATCCTTATTTCCCCATCACCAAGTTCCCAAGTAGTAAGTAAATACCAAGTTCTCAAGTAGTAAGTAAATAAAATAAATCAAACCACTTAGGAATACCTTGGAAAATAATATTTATCATAGACCCTTCTGCCAGTTAAGTACTAGTTTCTATGGCTTTCTGTTTAATAGTAGATGATGTTATATGCTAAATGACAGAACTTTTTTGTAGTGCATAAACATAGTAGGGTTGATTTTGTGCATTTGTAATCATGTGACATAATTTGTGACTACTTTATCTACAAATAGTTCTTGCTGAGTCAAATGAATGCCATCACCATAACAGAGATTCAGTGATACTAGTTGCCTTAGTTTAAAGATAATTGAAATCTTTGTTACCTAAAGATAATTTTTACAGAATGATTAAAACCACGATTATCTTGTAAAATAGGAAGTCGCTTATAACAATATAAAATCATAGTTAACCAAGAAAATACAGTTAAAACTGGAAAGAAATACTCAGTTTAACTGCAAACTGTATGTTGAATTTTTATTACCTGTGATATAAAGGATACTTAAGGCAAAAGACTTTACAAGCTGGAGCAAGAAGCACCAGGGAAGAAAATCTGAGCAGGTGTTTAAATCTCCTGACACATTACGCAGGAGCATAGGAGGTGGTGTTGACTCGATAGTATTAGGATGTAAGAAACTCACTATTCTTCTGCTGACTGGTGGGAAGAGTCCTTAACCCTCTTCCTCACTCTGGGGTATTATCAAATTAGCAGAGATTACAGTACTTTTCAGAAGCATAATGGCCAAACAGTTGAAGCACATGTAGCATATCACAGCAGTGTTTCCCTTGGAATCCAGAGCACAGAGGCCTTGTCACTGATGCTCTAATGCTGTAATGATAAGGTAGAATTTTATCAGATCTAGAAAGTTTAATTTTTATTCCACCTGTGTCCTTGTAGACTTTGAGCATCTACATCACCATTCCAGAGAACTTCAGGTAACAAAAGGAAGGTATCCATTTAAAGCATTGTTTGGAAATACTGTTTTTTTTGGTTTTGTACTCGAGTTGACAATGCCGATGTATTCTCTTCTGACGGTCAAACTTAGAATAAGTAGGCAGCAAAATTATAATAAGAAACCGACTAGGCTTGGCACCCGTAGCACAGAGGTTATGGCACCAGCCACATACCCTGAGGGTGGCAGGTTCGAACCTGGCCTGGGCCAGCTAAACAAGTGCAACAAAAAAATAGTCAGGCGTTTTGGCAGGCGCCTGTAGTCCCAGCTATTTGGGAGGCTGTGGCAAGAGAATCGCTTGAGCCCAAGCAGAGCCAATTTTAAAGAAAGAGCCTAGTTGGCTGATAATTAGTTACTCTTACTGCACTGTATGCAAATAATCAAACCCAGGTTGCTGTGAGCTGTGATGCCATTGTACTCCACATAGGGCAGCATAGTGAGACTCTGTCTCAAAAAAAAAAAAAAGAAACTGACTAATTATCTATAGAAATCATTATCATAGGACTTGAAGTTTAATGATTAGTACGTTTATTCCAGGCTCGGCGCCTGTGGCTCAACAGGCTACGGTGCCAGCCACATACACCTGAGCTGGCAGGTTCGAATCCAGCCCGGGCCTGCCAAACAACAATGATGGCTGCCACCAAAAAATTCGGGTGTTGTGGCAGGCGCCTGTAGTCCCAGCTACTTGGGAGGCAGAGGCAAGAGACTCGCTTGAGCCCAGGAATTGGAGGTTGCTGTGAGCTGTGAAGCCACAACACTCTATCCAGGGTGACAGCTTGAGGCTCTGTCTCAAAAAAAAAAAAAAATTTATTCCATGAACTTACTCCAATACAAGAAGTCAAGTCATGAGAAATTTATTTGGTGAGTCATGCCTTCATAAATAGAATTTATAATACAACATACAGATTCTTTTGTATATTGATCTTATAATTTCAGTGAGAAAGGTTTTTCCTTCATTTCCACATGAGTTTTCATCTCTAAAGTGGTATAAGTCAGAAGATTAGGATAGCATCATTTCAGTGAGGCTTTCCAACCCTAAAATGAGTCATTAACTTTTTCCAAAGTTCACTGTAAATTAGTGGTTCTCAACCTTCCTAATTCCGCGACCCTTTAACACAGTTCCTCATGTTGTGATGACCCCCAACCATAAAATTATTTTTGTTGCTACTTCATAACTGTAATTTTGTTACCGTTATGAATTGTAATATACTTTCTGATGTTCTTAGGCGACCCCTGTGAAAGGGTTGTTCAACCCCCAAAGGGGTTGTGACCCACAGATTGAGAACCACTGTTGTAAATAGATAGTGCACCCACCCCATTCTCTCCTACTAAAGTTGACTGGCTTAATCTGATCTTTTCAAAGGGCAAAGCTATAGATGTGACCAAGCAAATTTTTACAAATTTTTGAGCTATGTCAGCATTATACGGGTTGCATTGATAAAGAAGAATTAGGTCCCTAAGATACCGATATCAGAGCTTCTAAGGGAACCGTCCTAGGGTCACTGTCCCAGACATGACAGTGTCATCAGTAGCATATCATTAGTACAGAGATTTCAAAATTGCATAATGTTAAAACTTCTGGAAACATGCTAAGTTTGTTTTTTTCTTTATGAGTTCCAAAATAGGCGTATTATAGTAAGTTGTAATATATTAGAAAATATGCATTCCTCTTTGGTTTTAGAGGTAAGTAAAAAGAACCCTTACTTATTTTCTAGTTTCTATTGAAAAACAAACAGAAGCTAGTAGACTTAAAAATTAGTCAGTATTCCAATGTTTAGAATGATCGAGTATTAGTTTTAAAATGTCATGGTTATGTTACTTGAGACATGAATTTACTGTGCTCTTCCCAAGTATTGTTTTTCTAGCCTTCTTGAATATTTTTAAGTGGTGGAAAGTAATATGTCTTAGGCCAAAATATTAATTTCTTGATAGATCTAATGATTGAGTCCATTGTTAAGGAGTGATTTGAATTATGTCTTTACCTTCCATCATAATATCTGATCATATTTCCTGTTGTATAATCTGACTTTGATTTCTCTTTTTGAAATGTTGTAGTCAATGACAGTTTGTATTTTTCTTTTTTTTCCCTTTTATTAAGTCGTATACATATAGATCATGAATACATTTTTGCATTTTGTGTTTTTCATTTAGCTTGTAACACTTCAAGAAGCAAAACTGCTACTAAACGAAGATGATTACCTTATTAAAGCTGTATATGACTACTGGGTGAGAAAACGTAAAAACTGCAGGGGACCATCTCTCATTCCTCAGATAAAACAAGAAAAAAGAGATGGTTCTACCAACAATGACCCTTATGTTGCCTTTCGGAGGAGAACAGAGAAAATGCAAACTCGAAAGGTAATGTGCAAATTAAATTTAATTAAATACAGTTTAATAATATTTAAGACCAATAGTTTTTTCTAATAACTTAAATAATTTTGAATAACTTGGACATAATGTGAGCTATTGACATTGATAAACTTTCTGTTAGTGATACTACTTTATAGTAGCTTCTGTTGGCCAGTTGTTCACAGTGTTTATCTACTACCCATGACATTCTTTAAATAGGAGAAATGGATTATTAAATATGAAACATCCAGTTTCCTTGAGTATAAGTTTGACAGTTGATACCTCTGACATTTCACTTTGACACTTCTTGTTTTAATTTTACTGTGAAGGTACATTCTCATTCTTTCAAACACGTGTTTTGGCTTATTATCTTTAAAAATTTTTTTAAACAATTTTTGTGAAACCATGGACAAGTCAAAATTCATGTTATTTTTTGATGTGAGTCAGCATAGATAGCTCAAAATATCAAGGAAGTATTTGGGAAGGATGTGGGCTAATGGACAGAATACCTTGATGGTTTGAGAAGTTCCGTTCTGGTGATTTCAGTCTTGGAAATGAGCCACATGGGTGACCTGAGACCAGGGTGGATAGTCGAGAGCTGAAAACTATAGTGGAAGTGAATCCATCTCAACTTACATGTGAATCAGAAGCAAGATTTGACAGTACTATTCCAACAATATCAGGCCATTTGAAACAAATCAGCAAGGTAAAGAAGCTGGATAGACGGGTTCCACTTGAACTAAGCAAGTATCTAAGAGACACCATCTTGAAGCTTGCCTTTCATTGCTGTCAGTGACATAAAGACAAACTTTCTATGCCTTATTTTTACCTGTGATGAAAAACGGATTCTGTTTGACAATCACAAACGTTTTCCACAATGGTTGGATAAAGATGAAGTGCAGAAACACAGTCCAAAGCCAAATATTCATCAAAAAAAGCTAACAGTATCTGGTGGTTCAGTGCTGGTATTATCCCCTATAACAGTGGTTCTCAACCTTCCTTATGCAGCTCCTTTAATACAGTTCTTGTGGGTCGTGACCCACAGGTTGAGAACCACTGCCCTACAGGTTTATGAAACCTGTTCAGTCAATTATAGCAGCTGTCTACTGCAGCCAGTTTGATGAAATGATGAGGATGCTTGGGATTAAGCAGCAAGATTAGTCAATAGAGACAGGCTAGTCCTCTTACAAGGTAGTGGTAACACCCAAATGCTGCTTAAACTACCGAAGTTGGACTTCAAAACCTTTGTCATCCACTGTATTCACCAGACCTTGCCCCAGCTACCACTTCTTCCAAGCTTTGGACAGCTTCTTGCAAGGAAAAATACTCAGTTCTCAACAAGATGTGGAAAATACCTTTTACAATTTCATCACCACTCCTCTCTAGGCTTTTCGCTGCTAGCGTACACAAGCTACTGTTAAGATGGTAAAACTGTGTCGATAGTTTCAGCACATTGATTAATTATAATACCTCATTTGATTGTAATAAACTAATCTTTTGATTCAAAATCAGACATTTCATGGTTAATGACCTGAGGTAACTTCTGTTGGCTTCTTGTTTACTATATTTACAACCCATGCCCTTTATGATTCTGCTAATCATACTATTTTAGGCTTCCCATTGACATGATATGAGAAATTCTATATCCTTAATGTACCTTAGAAGTTTTGCATTATGCAATAAACCATACATTTTATCGTGAATCTCATGTGTTTGGAAAGCAGAGAATTTGAAATGCTACTGCTATCTTTGTTGGTCACTGAATTGCTTGCAATTTCTTTGAACCCAAATTCTAGTTCTTGCTAGTAAAAATGGACTTTGCTGCCTCTAGCCTCTAGCTACTGTGGGGTCGTGGGAAGAGGGCTAGGTTCATTTTCTGTCAACAGTCAGAAGTAACAGTGGAATCTTTTTCTCCTTTTCTGAGTTGTCAGTTGTGTCAGATTTCAGATTGGTGAACTTGTCCCCATCTGACTTTTAGAAATAGTGCAATATTTTAGAATTTTAAGGAAGAGAAACAAGATCTCATGCTATGGTCTTATCACGGACGGGTGGGGGGGGAAATAATGTAATGAAGAATAATAAAATACATGTATTTAAAAAAAAAAAAGATCTCATGCTATGGAGTGATATGGTATAAAGGAAAGCATATTTCAGAAGGGTATTACTGCCTTCCATTTCTTACAACAGAAAATACCACACACAATAACATATTCTCTAACATTGCGAAGTATCAGGAACATACAAATGTAAGAACTGTGAGGAATTATAATTGGAGGGAAAGTATTTTCTGTGGTTTCTTGTTTCTCCTAACATTGAAAGCTTGTCCTTGTCAGCTGCTAATACAACAGCTGTGAAGCTTAACAGCTGCCAAAAATAGTTTATTTTAGTTTATTAACTCTCCTACTGGTTAATATTCAGAATTTCTCTGTGGATGTGGATGTGATTTTCTTACACATCAGAGGATGGATTTCCCAAGTATAGATGACATCTCATAACCCAGGCTTAGTATTCAATTTGGCATTCTAGTACTTAGCCAAGGTAACCTGTGATATTTTATGAAGATTTAGCACTTTCGTTAGATTCTAAGACTAAAATAAGGTTGTAAGTGCAGTAAAACTTTATAAATGTGCTCTACTGGACCTGAAGAAGGAGAGGTTTGTCTGGAAAACCTAAACTGCCAGTTGTATTTTAAAAGCAATATGCAGTCTTGTGCCATATATTGGCTTTTTAGTCAGTGATGAACTACATATACAACTGTGGTCCCGTAAGATAATAGTACCATGTTTTCTCTGTTCTTATGTTTAGATATGCAAATACTTACCATTATGTTACAGTGCCTACAGTACTCAGTACAGTTACATAATGTACAGGTTTATAGCCTAGGAGCAATCAATAGGCTGTACCATCTGGTTTATATAAGTGCACTCTGACATGTGTGCAATAAGGAAATTACTTAACAACACATTTCTCAGAACGTATCCCTGTCATTAAGCGATGCATGACTATAATGCAGATATATTGCCAAATATAGACTATTAGCAGTGTCTTTTGAAGGAAAAGTACTATTGAACTTCCTTTAGCGAAAGGCTATTAGTGGCTCATTGCCTGTGGCTCAAGCGGCTAAGGCGCCAGCCATATACACCCAAGCTGGTGGGTTTGAATCCAGCCAGAGCCCGCCAAACTATAATGATAGCTGCAACCAAAACAAACAAACAAAAATAGCCGGACATTGTGGCAGGTGCCTGTAGTCCCAGCTACTTTGGAGGCAGAGGCAGGAGAATCGCTTGGAGTTGGAGGAGTTAGAGGATGCTGTGAGCTGTGATGCCATGGCAATCTACCCAGGGTAACAGCTTAAGGCTCTGTCTCAAAGAAAAAGAAAGGAAAGATAGGCTATTAGCAGTGTTTATTAGCATATTTTCTAAATGCTAAAGCATCAAGAGGCTGAGGCAAGAGAATCTCTTGAGCCTGGGAGTTTGAGGCTGCTGTGAGCTATTGTCACACCACTGCCTTATAGCCTGCATGATAGAGCAAGACTCCAGCTCAAGATAAATTTATTTTTGTTTCATTCTTCCCTTTTTCTAACCAGTACATGTTGAAAATTGCTAATAACTGCTTTTTGTGTTTAGGTACTTGACCATTATGTGTCCGCTAATGTTGAGTTTTTTTTCTGACACTGGTTGGTTTTTTTTATTTTTTCTTTATCTTCCACTACAGTTTGGTATGTTTTCTTTTCTAATCGTCTTTACTTTTTACTCCTCTCTGTTTTGAGTTGTAGGACCAAAGACTATGCTGTGTCCTGCACATTGTTGCTAGTTAGAAAATTTTTATGTGTTTTGAAATAAGAAAAATGGAAAAAGAATCAACAAATAGCAAATACCCACTAGGCATTCAGGAGGTGGGCAAGCATTAGAGTATAGGAAGATGAATACAACTAACAAAGGCTCTGTCTTTCCTTTTATTTCCACAACTTTAAAACACTTATGTAGATGATGCAAAAGTTAAAAGAACTTTATAATTATTTGTTTGTCTAGAATTTAATTTTAATTCACAATTAAACTGATATTTAATTTGGGAGTACATAAGCACTTTACTTAGGACATTTTAAATGAAGTAGATAGGCTTTAGGCCCTAGCACGTCTAATACGCTGAGTTAGAAATACTAATCAGTATATACATTTAAAGTGTTTGACCAGGCTCGGCGCCTGTAGCTCAAGCGGCTAAGGCGCCAGCCACGTACACCAGACCTGGCAGGTTCAAATCCAGCCCAGGCCTGCCAAACAGCAATGACAACTACAACCGAAAAATAGCTGAGTGTAGTGGCGGGCACCTATAGCCCCAGCTACTTCGGAGGCTGAGGCAAGAGAATCTCTTAAGTCCAGGAGTTGGAGGTTGCTGTGTGCTCTGATGCCATGGCACTCCACCCAGAGCACAACAGCTTGAGGCTCTGTCTCAAAAAAAAAAAAAAAAACGAGAAAAGAAATGTTTGACCATATAGATACAACTCTCAGTGTCTGTGCCTTCTCTCCTCCCTCTGTGTGGTCCATATGAAGTATGATAGATAATTAGGAAAGTAAACTCCCTGTATGGTGGTTCTGAGTTCTGCCTGTACTTAACAGTCGCCTGTAAATTATCCTTGGATATAAAAAAAGATTTTCAGTTTATTTTAAAGTGCAGGAGTTTGAGAACCACTTCTTTAGAGATTTGTTAGTAAGTATAGAACTATAATGTATAACCGTAATAGGAAGAAAGGAGTTGGCCTCAAGAAGATACAGTTGTAAGAAGGAATAAAGGGGCAAGGAGATTTGAACACAGGTAATAGGGCTACTTCAGAAAAAATAGAAAAGATGTCAGTGTAAATTTGTGGTTTTTAATATTGATATAGCTAGAAATAGGTATAGATCTGTGTGTGTGTATGTGTACACATGCATATAACTGTATATTTGTTTCCTAGCTCTGTTCACTGAGAAACTCTAGAAGCAGTGACATCCAGTAGCAGTAGGCATGCCTAGCATATAGATCTTGATTTTTAAACACTTATTTCCATTAAAAGGAAGCAGGGATCCTTAAGAAAATGGTTAGTTCCAGGTCTGGGGCTGAGAAAATATAAAGATAAGCCTGGAATAAATCCTGTTTTTCTTTTCTCGAGACAGTCTTACTCTGCCCTCTGGGTAGAGTGCTATGGCGTCCTAGCTCACAGCAACCTCAGCCTCCTGGGTTCAAGCTATCCTCTTGCCTCAGCCTCCTAAGTAGCTGAGACTACAGGCACCTGCCACAATACCCATCTAGTTTTTCTATTTTTAGTAGAGATGGGATCTTAATCTTGTTCACGCTCGTCTCCATCTCCTGAGCTCAAACAATCCACCTACTTTGGCCTCCCAAAGTGCTAGGATTACATGCATGAGCCATTGTGCCCAGCTTGAAATAAATCTTATTCTGTTTCACAAAATAAGAAAGTGATTGAAGAACCTTGGAGCCATGGCAGAAGGACACAGGAGCCAGCTGTTAAGGGGGACTTCACTATCAAAGCTTGGAAAGTTCGAGTATCTATTTTGATAATGAGAATAATAAATTATAACCCGTAGAATAATCCATGAGTCCACAGTGATAAGGATGGGTCGGGGTGAATGGGTGGATGGATGGTTGGATAGAGAGAAGAGAATGGAACATTTTTCCTTAAAGTAGATTTCCAAACTTAATAAATATTGGCAGCGTGATGGAGTTAGAAGATCATCATTTGGTAACCATCATAATAATACAGGTAATTGTTCAGGTAAAAGTTAGAACCAGTGGATACTAACCTAATGGGGAAGACTTTTTTTTTTTTTTTGGTAGTTTTTGGCCAGGGCTGGTTTTGAACCCGCCACCTCTGGCATGTGGGGCCAGCGCCCTACTCCATTGAGCCACAGGCACCGCCCAAATGGAGAAGAATTTGATAAAAAACAAGATGCTATTTACATAGTCCTACAACATACTTGTTAATGAAAAGGAAAAAGAAGTATTTGACTAGAGAAAAATGCAGACACCATCTTAAAGTTATTATCAGCAGTAATAGGGCAAAAAGTATCAACTCCTGATGTGACAGGGACACAATGTCACTTCTGTGATAGTTGTGTCAAAAATACATCACTCAGGGTGGCGCCTGTGGCTCAAAGGAGTAGGGCACCGGCCCCATATACTGGAGGTGGCAGGTTCAAACCTGGCCCTGGCCAAAAACTGCCAAAAAAAATACATAACTCAAATGAATTTAATCATGGAAAAACATTAATGAAACCCAAATGGAGGAGCATTCTGTAAAAAAATGATAGTCTCTATTCTTCAAAAATGTTAAGGTCGTGATCACAGAAAGACAAAGGAACTATTCTAAATTATAGCAGATTGAAGAGACAAGACAGCTAAATACAGTTTTTAATCTTGAATTAGAGTCTTGACCAGGAAAAAAGAAACTTAACTGTTGATAAATTTTAATAAGAAATACTATTTCACTAATGTCCTTTATAGCAGTAACTATATTTATTGCTACAAATGACATAACTGGGACAATTGATGAAATCCGAATAAAGTTTCATTATATGAATAAATGAGATAATGTGATTATATTAATGTTAGTTTCTAGATTTTGAAAATTGTACTGTGGTTGTATATATATGTGTGTGTGTGTTTGGAAAACATGTATTATTTACAGATAAAGGGTCATGTCTTCAGCATTTCTTGAAAATTTTCAGAAATACTGCCAGTAATTTATGTGTTTCTATGTGTACATGTATATACATTCAGGGAGAGAGTTAAAACAAATATAAAATATTAATCATTGGGAATCTGGATGAAGATATGTAAGAATTCTTTATACTATTTTTGTAACTTTTGTTTTTAAGTCTGAAATTATTTGAAAATAATAAGTTTTTTTTTTTTTTTTTTAAGAGAAAAGACAGGAATGAGGAAAGAAAAAGTTAGGAAGAGTAGTTATTTAGGTCAAGAGGGAGCAAAAAGTAAGACGGAGCAGAAGCACAGAGTCCAAGAGGAGTGTTTACTAAAGAGGGAGGGCACTCGGAAGATTCTGGTGCACTTTTGAATCTTATTCGGCTTCAGGTTACATGTAGCCTTGTATTTTTAATCTCTTGATTTTATGTGTGTGTCATTCTAACTAGATCGTAAGCCTTTTTAGGATAGGGGATGTGTGCAAGACTCTGCAAGTAGTCATTTATGATAAAGAATTACTTTTTAATTAGAAGGTATTATTGCTGCATGTTTACAAAAAAAATGTTTAAAACTATGCTTTTGATTTTATTTTGCCATTGTCACATAGTGCTGAAAGAAAAAAGTGAAATTTGTATTAGATAAAAGGATGACTTGTAAATTGAGAGTTTTTTAATATTCTATATGCAGTACCACAATAGGACTTAGTGTAGATTTTTTTAAATAGGTCATGATTATATTTTAAATGTCAGAAACGACATAAAAGAGAAAGAGTATAACTGAAATTTTCTCTAATGTGAAACCTCTAACATTATAATGTCACTGAATTATCTCAAGGATGGAATGATTGATGAAAGTACATTTCGTTCTGGATACATAGTTTTAGGGGCGGTGGGCATCCATTTTAAAGTCCTACTTTAAAAATAGTAGGACTATTATAGGCACTAGTTTGTGCCTATTAAGTAATAAGATGTTTGATTTAGCAAACTAGTTTGTATTAATGATAATTTTATGTGCAAATAGATGCTGGCTGGTCCTTCTCTAGTTGTTTAACAAGGCTTTCTTTCACTTTGCAATTAGTTGAACTAATTACCATTATTCTAAAATTCAAGATTTTTGCTAAATATGATTCTCTTCTGCAATGAGGTGTTAATTACGTGGACACGTAATAATCTACAAAAAATGAAATGCTTGGCATGTTACTTTCAGTTTTTTTACTTTCTTAAGTGAAGCTTTGTATATCCTTGTTTATTATATCGCAGTGTATTCAATCTTCCATTACCTAGTATTTGGATGGCGAGAGACTCGTTGGGGCTGTTTTTAGGTTCATTGGTCTGCACGGACTGTTTCTGTTGGTGGAAAATACCTTGCTACAATATGAATGGCCTACCTAACGTACTAGGTTTTGTTTCAGCCAGACATTTTTTGTATAGATTTCCTTGGAGTTATCTGTTCTATGCCATTCTGTCTTTTCAACTGCTGGCAACATTTTTTTCCCTGAATATTTATAGAGAGAGAATTTACTTAGGCTCTTTCATGAAGTTGCTGTTTACATGATTTTTTAAACTTTTTTTAAACATTTTTACTTTTATAGGTTAAATTTGAATATGATAAGATTTTATTGAATGAAGTTGGAAGTGTGGATAATTGGGTTAATTATTCTTCTAAAATTGTTATTTTTAATAGAATCGTAAGAATGATGAAGCTTCTTATGAAAAGATGCTGAAACTGAGACGAGAGTTTAGTAGAGCCATAACAATTTTGGAAATGATTAAGAGAAGAGAGAAAACAAAACGGGAATTATTGCACTTAACCTTAGAAGTTGTGGAAAAAAGGTAACATTGCTACTATTAAATAACAAATGGCCACGTTAGCCACATGATGGGCAAAATATAACCAAAAAATGATGGGGGAGGCTTTATGACAGTTGATATAGATTCTTTGACAGAATGTATATTTTTACAAGATTCATGGTTATTAGGGTTTTTTAAAATTGAATTATCAATTTGGATTGCAAATTTTAGGGGAGTTTTGTGTATACTGTGCACTTAATTTGTGGGGAAGGGGAGGAATCGTCGAATATTATTTAGAAAAGCACCTAGAGATCATTTTGTTGAGCTCAAAGTTTCTAGTAAGTAAAATCTGAGGGAAATGAATGTTTAATTGATTTTACTTTTCTGACTAAAAACTTTTTTGTTGCACCTCCTTTTGGAAATGGGTTCTCCAGTGTAATAGTATTTTCCTGTCTTTGCGTGATTTCCTAAAGCAAGCATCATAAACATTTCTCAGTGCTTAATAATATAAAATATATAACAAACTTTGTTTTCTGTGTACTTTGGGCAATTTTTTCAGTTTTTTGGTTTATTTTGTTTTTTTCTGAGCCGAAATAGATGTGTTCATTTTATTCCTATAAATTTTCTTTTAAAAATAGGTAATTTGATTACTCATTCTATTGTCTAGAGCTTCTAATTAATTGAGATATCATTTTTCTTTATTGTTAAATTGTGCAACATGTTCATATATTTTGTTACCTTTTCAAGATATCATTTGGGAGACTATGGTGGTGAAATTCTTAATGAAGTGAAAATCAGTAGATCAGAAAAAGACTTATATACCACTCCAGCAACTCTTCATAATGGAAATCATCACAAAGTCCAAGAATGTAAAATTAAGGTGAATATCCTTGGGGGAGAAGCATGTATGGTAATGATCAAATAATTATTGGTGTCTGTATGTCTTAATATAGTTTGAAAAGGGAAAAAAATAATTAACATGAATTTAATTCTTAACATTTGCCAAGTACTTCACTAGGAGTTTTTACACACATATTGACTCGTTAATTTGCATAACAACCCTTAGAGGTAGGTTTTATCTCTGTGTTATTTCTAGTGGCAGATTGAAGGTTTGAGTCCAGATCTTAACAGCCCATTGATTTCCAGTATGCTGTATACTTCCCTAGAGAATAAGAGTAATAAAAGTTTAGTGATTATCACTAGCCTTAGCAAACCTGCATTGTAGGGGCAAGCATCAACATCTAAAATTAAAGCTTTCTTCATTGAGACTGTTGAAAGTTATTCTTGTCAACATCATTGCCAGAACCAGCATTTATAAGTGGTAACCTTCTTTGAGAAAGTCCTTTGATTTCTGGATCACATTTTCTTCCTAATAAAAGAGCTAGATTCAGTGATTATTTTAGTCTCTTGGACTTGAGTCAGTATTCACTTGGTTCATTAATTATGTAATTGGGATGTATAAAAACAAATAAAACCTTTAATTTTAAGGCGAATAGATTTAAATAAGAAATAGGTATTGGCTGAGTACAGTGTCTCATGCTTGTAATCCCAGCACTCTGAGAGGCTAAGGCAGGACAATCACTTGAGGCCAGGAGCTTGAGACCAGTTTGGGCTAAATAGTGAGACTTCATCTCTACAAAAAATTTTTAAAAGCCAGGTGTGGTGGTGTGTGCCTGTAGTCCTAGCTCTTCAGGAGGCTAAGGTGGAGGATTGCTTGAGGCGAGTAGTTCAAGGTTGCATCATGCTAAACCGTGCCATTGTACTCCAGCCTGGGAGAAAGGAGTACAAAAGAGCAAGACCTTGTCTAAAAAAAGATCAGAGGTATTGACCAAAACATCTAGATAGTAGAATCTTACTCTGTAGCAAGATTTCAAAAGTAACTTAGGGTGTTTGTGGAAAATTCATCTTTTAAAAATGTACACAGTCCTCATTGTCAATGGGTTCATTCTTAAAGGTCAAGAAAGAACGTGGAGCAGAATGATTTCTCCTTTATTTAGCTCATGTCAATTCAAACACTGAAGTTCTTTCTTATTAATCACAGGCATCTAGCCCACCTACCTGATTCCTTTTAAATCATACTTGCCTCTATAGCCAAAAAAACAATGGAAATGTTATTTCATAAGTTACTTTAAAAAATCCATTTTATATCAATCAATGCTTTTCCTAGGTATATGACTGTAAGATGTTAGAATCTAAAAATATTTAACCCATAATTACTGTCAGAATCATCCACTTATTATATATTGAGTCTTATTTTAAATCTCTTCTAAAAAGAAATATTCAACCTATTTAAGTACTTATTGTAATAGATAGTTACATCCATTGTTGCCTTACTCTGTTACACATAGTTAACTATATTTACTTTGTCACATGTCCCACCTTAAAATATGAGGAGTTTCTAAGAAGTTGAGGTTTTCTTTTTGTTGTAGTAGTTATAGCCATTATATGAAACAGTTTATATCTCACTAAATGTAATTTGCCATTCAACCAACGTTTTCAGTGTGTGTACAGTTTTTAACCCTAACGTACTTTACCGTCAGGACTGTGTGGAAATACATAACTTCATAAATATTTTTACAATTTCATAGTTTGTACCTTAATGCTTAGAACAGTCATTTCCAACATTTTATAGTGGTAGATCCCTTTTTTTTTTTGAGACAGAGCCTCAAGCTGTCACCCTGGATAGAGGGCTGTGGCATCACAGCTCACAGCAACATCCAATTCCTGGGCTCAAGCGAGTCTCCTGCCTCCGCCTCCCAAGTAGCTGGGACTACAGGCGCCCGCCACAACACCCAGCCATTTTTTGGTTGCAGCTGTCATTGTTGTTTGGCAGGCCTGGGCTGGATTCGAACCCGTCAGCTCAGGTGTACGTGGCTGGCGCCTTAGCCCGTTGAGCCACAGGCACCAAGCCAGTGGTAGATCCCTTTTTATCAAAAGGATTGTCGTTATGTTAAAACAGAAATAGAGCCCCTTTGTTGAGGAGATGTGGGGGCTAGAAACCTATCTCAGTCAGTCCATATAACACATGGCCTCTCAAGTAACTATAGAACTCTGAGGTGCTTGAGAACAGTTTGATTATTGTTCAGTTGAGGCAGTTATTATATATTTTGAGAAATGATGTGGTTTCTTTTTTCCAGTTAAGCTTATTTTTCTCAAAACATTACTACCCACAGAGCAGACATTTCTGAAAATTGGAAATAAGTGTAGAAGTGGATTAATGAATTCTGATCCAATCAAAATAATTTTTAAAATAGTTATTAATTTTCATCATTAATACACAGGATTTACATAATTGAATGTAAATGCCTTTTAAATGCTAGATTGCATAATATTAGAGCAATCTAAAAAATCGTTAACATCTTAGTTTTAAGTATTAATAACAATATGAAAAGTAAATTTAAATACCATAATTGTTTCTCTTCATATCTTGTAGAAAGTAAAACATGTTTCAGTTTATGGTCACAGAATAATTTTTGCACATTTAACAATAAACTCACCTCCTGGGTAAAAGTGTATGTTTTTCAAAGAGCAGTATAGTTTTCGTGATTTCTAAAATGATTTTTATTTTTTTCCTTTTGGGGGAAAAAATCATCATGTAAACAGCACCCTCATCATTTGTCTTTGAAAGAAGAGGCTTCTGATGTGGTTCGTCAAAAGAAGAAGTACCCAAAGAAGCCTAAGGCAGAGGCTTTGATAACATCTCAGCAATCTACTCCTGAGACATTGCCTGTGATCAATAAGAGTGACATTAAGCAATATGACTTTCACAGCTCAGATGAAGATGAATTTCCACAGGTGCTTGTTTTAAAACTATTTTAAAGACATTTTCTTCTAATCTTTTATATTGCTATATTTTTAAAGCATAATTGACATCTTAAGAGTTTTTATTCTTTGTTCCCCTATTGTTATAGCATAAACATTTTCCACATTTTGTATGTAGCCACTGAAATGGTATTCACTTTCTTTTCATCAGTTGGATAAAGTTTGTTCTCTTGTGAAAAATTCCGGTGGGTTTTGGTTTTTCCCTTTTATAAAGAAGAGCATAGATCTTTTCCTCCTGTATTTAAAATAGAGTTTTAGAAATGGAATTATTGCTATCCAAAGATTATCAACATTGCAAGATAGTTAAGAAGATTTGGAAGAACTAATTCAAGTTTTATGAAAGTGATTCCTTGTTGAATAATAAGACTTTATACTTTTTGTATTAAAGGATCAGTTTTTTCCCAGCAAATAATACTGTTTAGCACCTGGTCTAGTGATACTCTTTTTCCATGTATGACATAGGAAATTTAAAGGGAATACTGTAACAAAGACTTCAGACCTACTAGTAGTTTTATTTTAACTAATATGACTTATTTGCTTAAAAAATATTTTCTTTTAAAAACCAACAACATAGGCTCAGCGCCTATAGCTTAGCGGCTAGAGAGCCAGCCACATACACCAGGGCTTGGCGGGCTCGAACCCGGCCCAGGCCTACCAAACAACAATGACAACTACAACAAAAAATAGCCGGGTGTTCTGATAGGCGCCTGTAGTCCCTGCTACTTACGCAGGAGGCTGAAGCAAGAGAATTGCTTAAGCCCAAGAGTTGGAGGTTGCTGTGAGCTGTGACACCACGGCACTCTACTGAGGAGGACAAAATGAGACTCTGTCTCAAAAAGAAAGAAAAAAAAAGAAACACTTAATAAACCTATATAATTACTTTTGTCAGAGGATCATACAGTTAAGAGTCAGGCAGGCCTTTGAATAGCCATGAGATATTCATCATATGACCATTTTGAAGGAATGAAGAATATAGTTTCTAAAAACAGTGGTTTTCCAGATAAGTGTAGGGAAGGACTGTAGGCACAGTAATTAAAGGGAACTGCTAGTCTTGTGAGAGTATAAAACATGAAAGGAGTAGAGGTGAAAGGAATGATGTCTGTAGTAGTATTAGCCAGATGCCAAATGCCATCTGTCTACATTGTTCATACAGGGAAATTATTAACAATGTTAAGTAAGAAAATGACATGGTTAGATACATATATGTAGTCTTACATTTGTGACACTAGTATCCTTATATTTGTGATAGTGATGAGAGCCTAGAAAGTTTTGCTATTTATTCCCAGCCTTTTGAAAATGATGCCATGAGATACTGTGACCTGTAAACACTTTCCCCTTATTGCTAGAATTAGTTCATCCAGCCTGAAAGTAGAGCTCACTCAACAGAATTAGTCATATGTTCCTTGTGCATTACAGGGTCTTCATTTCTGCTCTAAATTCTCAGTATGTATTCAGACAGTCCCCAGTGTACATAAAAATTGCATTTAAAAAATTTTAGACAACCCTCATTAATTTTATGTTATCCCCATGTGGCTTAGGAGTATTTACCTATAATTGGTCACCATTCAGTGTGGCAACTATTTAGAAATGAATCTCTTATAAAATCAGGATTTCATTATGAACAAGATGATTTAAGTAATCATATGCTTTTTCTCTGTCTAGTAAATGAGGAGGGGAACAAGGGAATAGGAAGTCTTGAACAAACATTTCAACCAGACTTACACAGCAGATTTGCAATAGAGCAAAACTAAAAGCCCTGGCTCTTCTTGATCATGCGTCTGATTCTCCCAACATCAGCTTTTTCTTCTTTGTCTCAGACTAACTTTGTCCCCTAGAACCTGCACGTAGGGAATATCTGAGACTTTATGGTACTTATTGTGTATGTGTATATCTTAGAAGAGGTACGTACTTTGCAAAGGAACCAAAGTGTAAAGTTTCACATTTGGATTTCCTTTAAAATTTCAGATTTGGGGTTTGGTTCCACATAAGGAAGAATCAGCCCCAGCTCACTGTTTCTGTGTCTCCTCCCTTAGGGTTGGTAGAGACATATTGGAACCTCAAACAAATGCCTTTCTCCCTTGGATGACTTTGCCCAGTGGTGGTTACCACAGTTTGGGAATAATGTGGAGAAAACATTTTTCCTCTCAAAATAGGAAAAGAGGGATTTGTGAGGTTCAAAAATTTGCAAGTAAATATTGTTGAGCCAGCGTTATTCAGAAAAAAAAGAGATGTACTGCAAAGTGAAAAGTGCGAGACAACTGAAACTTCAGTACCAAAACTTTTTTTTTTTAATTTTAACCATTATGGGTGGAAGTTTATCTAAAATCATATTATTTCCCTGCCATGTCAGAGTATGTTTGTATATCATTCAATCTGTTTTTATGACACTTACAAAATGTACTATGATAGATCAGTAATAGCCTGGTGATTTAACTCAGATTAGGTAGGGATATTTGGCCTGATATCACATGGCCTAGGCAGAAGCTTTGTAATATGTGATAGTTTTTAAAAGTCTTTAATTCTTTTGCTATAGGGTTCTGGGCTTATCACTTCTCTCCGCAACCAGTTAGCTCACCTTTAGCAAGTCGTCTTTTCCTCTTAATTTTCTACTCTGATTTGCTAAATTTAAAACGTGATTTCTGGCTCAGCGCCTGTAGCACAGTGGTTATGGCGCCAGCCACATACACCAAAGGTGGTGGGTTCAAACCTAGCCTGGGCCAGTTAAACAACTGCAACAAAAAAATAGCCAGGCGTTGTGGCAGGCACCTGTAGTCCCAGCTACTTGGGAGGCTGAGGTAAGAGAATCACTTGAGCCCAAGAGTTGGAGGTTGCTGTGAGCTGTGATGCCATGGCATTCTACTAAGGGTAACAAAGTGAGACTTTGTCTCTTAAAAAAAAAAAAAAGTGATTTCTTTAAAAATGGGGAGTGTGGGGATAAAAGACTTCCCTTTGAGTAAAATCTGTGGCCTCTGAAATATTTATTTATTTATTTGCTATTTGTAAGCCTATTTGCTTCCTAGTTTTTGGCTTTATTACAGAGAGGTAAAGTTATTGGATAAAAATACCTACCTATACGTGAAATATAACTGTCCTCATTGAATATTTATAGCCAAGTACATTATTTACAATATATCATTGGTTATATCAAATGTATTAATTCTTTTCAAGTCTGTAGGACTTCATGTTCAGAAGTAACTAAGTAATACCATGAGCACTTACCTATAAGAACTAATCCATTAAAATAAAATTTTTAACCCTAGAAAATTTTACTAGTCATTAAACGTTTAGGGGAATTTACTGCCTACTGTATATAACATAGGAGTGATTTGCTGTTTGTGATCAGATTTAAATTTTAGATCATTATAAACATTGATCTGTTGGCTTTGATAACTCCTAAATGGAATGTCTCTTTTGTCTAGGTACCATCCCCAGTATCAGAACCCGAAGAAGAAAATGATCCTGATGGTCCCTGTGCTTTCAGAAGACGGGCAGGATGCCAGTATTATGCTGTAAGAACTTTATTTTTTTGTGGTGTTTTGTGAACTGGTATTAACATAACTCATGTCAAGGTCACTTAGTCTTGATCTAAAAATGGGAATGAATCAGTACTTTTTATTTAACATCCTTTATATGGATGCTGGTAAAAGATACTAAAAGGTACTGAATCTTTTCAAAGGGTATCAGAGTCTTCTACCTGGAAATTGATAATTCTTCATATTTGAGAATTCTCATTTCACATTGGGCTTTATTTTTTTTTTTTTTTTTGAGACAGAGCCTCAAGCTGTTACCCTGGATAGAGTACTGTGGCATTACAGCTCATAGCAACCTCCAATTCCTGGACTTAAGCGAGTCTCTTGCCTTCACCTCCCAAGTAGGGCCATTTTTTGGTTGCAGCTCTCGTTGTTGTTTGGCAGGTCCAGGCTGGATTCGAACCCGCTAGCTCAGGTGTACGTGGCTGGTGCCTTAGCCCATTGAGCCATAGGAGCCAAGCCACACATTGGGCTTTAATTATAAATTTAGCGGTCATGAAAATCAGTATGTACTTGATAGAATAAGGTGTACCTAGAACCTCTAAATTGACTCTGGAACCTTTAATGGCTCCTGGAAGTTTATTGAGATGTGTTATGCAAGGCTAACCTGTGCATACATACCAAATAAGTATCAAAGTAATAATTTTAAAATGTCCATCATGGCGATATTTTGCCATAACTTTTGACACAATTAGAAATTACTTTATGCTATTAAATATCACTCCATGATGCTCAGGATTTCAGATCGAGTATAACTGTAGCATTATGAGGATGGCTCTGGCTTTCTTATGTGGCTTGTGGAGACCATTTGTTTTGTAGTATAGGGGTAAACAGACACTGACAACATTTTTAGGGTATGCGTGTTTAATGTAGGAGAGATGGGGAGTTATTCACCAGTTATGCTAATGAGAGATGGGGAAATTTTTATGAAAGTGGTAAGACACAGAACAATGGAATGATGAAGGAAATGAGAAGGCAAAGAAATGGGCTATGTGTTTCTTAAAAGTAAAGAGGACACTCACCTCGGTCCATATGTGCTTGAAGCACAATTTTTAGCCCTCCAAAATTCCTTCTGTAAGAATTTCAGTAGGAATCTTATAAATTACTGTGCAGTTTCACTGTTTCTACTTTGTACATAAATGTTAGAAACCGTATTATGTTTTAAGGATGTATTTCTCTTTAAATACATCCTTATTTCTCTTAAGTGAATTATATTTATAAACAAAATTCAATTTGTGTGATTTTGGTGAATGAACTTTTGATTCAGTTTTATACAATTTTAATTTGACTAATATTCAGGTAAGCCCCTAATTTTACAGCTTTAACAGTCTAGATTTTTTTTTTTTTTTTTTTTGAGACAGAGTTTCACTTACTAACCCTTGGTAGAGTGCCATGGCATCACAACTCACAGCAACCTCCTACTCCTTGGGTTTAAGCGATTCTCTTGCCTCAGCCTCCCGAGTAGCTGGGACTACAGGCGCCCGCCACACGCCTGGCTATTTTTTTTGTTGTTGCAGTTTGGCTGGGGCTGGGCTTGAACCCACTACCCTCGGTATGTGGGGCCGGCGCCTTACCCACTGAGCCACAGGCGCTGCCCAACATCTAGATTTTTTTTTTTTTCCTTTTTTTCTCTTTCCCCACATGTAGGCCTCCCTGCAGGCTGCTTCCAGGAACTGGGGGCAGGCCAGTAGAGGCGAGGCCAGTAGCACTATTGCTGGAACATCTAGATTTTTTTAAGTCAGATCTAAATCATAAGATAGATTTTAATTGGTGTGCTAATTTTGCAGTAATTTTATTTTTATGATAGTTTAACGTTTCTTCATTTTAGATGTACTTCATACATTTTTATTTTCTTATTTTTGCAGCCTCGTTTGGACCAAGGTAACCATTTGTGTGAAAATTCAGAATTGGCAGATTTGCATAAGTTAAGGTATAGGCATTGCCTTACAACACTTACGGTCCCAAGAAGATGTATAGGATTTGCAAGGAGGCGAATTGGCAGAGGTGGAAGGTAAACTACTTGTTTTGACCTCTTTGGTGTTTATAAACTAGAAGGGAATGTTTAGAGAAAATGTTGAGTTCTTCCAGTTAATGTTTGGTTTTATGTTGCTTTTCAGAGTCATAATGGACCGAATATCCACAGAACATGACCCAATACTGAAACAGATAGACCCTGAAATGTTGAATAGTTTTTCAAGCTCTTCCCAAACTATAGACTTTTCTCCTAATTTCTCTCGGACCAATTCTTCCAGTAAACATTGTGAAAATAGACTGTCCCTTTCTGAAATATTAAGCAATATCAGATCATGTCGACTACAGTGTTTCCAGCCAAGGCTACTAAATTTACAGGACAGTGATAGTGAAGAATGTACCTCAAGAAAACCAGGGCAGACTGTGAACAATAAAAGAGTTTCTGCAGCATCTGTAGCTTTATTGAGCACCAGCAAGAATGGCATATCAGGTAAGCCATCACTGTTAGAGTTATCCTGCTGGGGTTTTTTCCTTAATTTTCTTGTCTTTTCTTTTCTTTCTTTTTTTTTTTGAGACAGAGTTTCACTGTGTCACCCTCAGTAGAGTGCTATGGTGTCCAGCTCACAGCAACCTCAAACTCTTGGGCTTGAGCAGTTCTCTTGCCTCAGCCTCCCAAGTAGCTGAGACTGCAGGTGCCCACCACAACGCCTGGCTATTTTTTGTTGTAGTTGTCATCGTTTTTTTAGCTGGCCTGGGCCAGGTTTGAACCTTCCAGCTTTAGTATATGTCGCTGATGCCGTAACCACTGTGCTATGGGCTCCGAGCCTTCTCCTTAATTTTCGTTATCTGCTAAATAAACTGGCGGGGTAAATTTTGAAGATTTATTTTCCTGATCCTACACAGGAAAGCAATTTTATCTTAAACTACTATATATTTTTTCCTACCTAGGAAATGAAACTACCGTTGTGGTTTACATTTTATTTTATTTTATTTTTTGTTATTAAATCATAGCCGTGTACATTCATGCAATTATGGGGTACAATGTGCTGGTTTTATATACAATTTTAAATACTTTCATGAAACCGGTTAACATAGCCTTCACCACATTTTCTTAGTTATTGTGTTAAGACATTTCTATTCTGGGCAGTGCCTGTGGCTCAAAGGAGTAGGGCGCTGGCCCCATACGACGGAGGTGGTGGATTAAAACCCAGCCCTGGCCAAAAAGTGCAAAAAAAAAAAAAAACAAAAAAGACATTTCTATTCTACACTTACTAGATTTAACATGTACCCTTGTAAAATGCACCATAGGTGTGGTGCCACCAATTACCCTCCCTCCACTTATCCTCTCCCCTCCATCTTGGGTGGTTTACATTTTAACCAGAATGTCCTTTACTAGTAGCTGTGAAACCACTGACTATATTTCAAATGTGTGTTCTTGGTATAGCGAATGTGTGGGCAGAGTGCACATGGAGTTCCCTGTAGGCAAACTGCATATAAGCTGCCATTAGGTCATCATAGCACAGTACTGTCTGCTACTTGTGTTAAAAGAAATTTTTCGTTGTTGTGTATTAACTTTCCTTAAATGTAGCCATAGCTTCTCAAAGGTACCATTGAATTATTTCTGAAAAATGAATTTTTAAGGAGACTATAAGAATAATTACAAATTGCCTGATAACTTATTTCTCTATTTGAGTTCAGAAAAAATTTTTTCACCTTTAAAGACATTGTGCTCAAAGAAATGCTTTTATGATATGTACACTGTAAATAATATGTAATATCTAGAGAGTCTGAAATACCATTCTGATTTTGTTTTTTTCTGTGGGTAGTCTCTTTATCACATATATACAATTATGGATAATTTATGAATATTCTAGCAATGTATACATTGGGGATAATGCATGGTATCCTGAGACAGAATTAGATGTGACTTGAGTTACAGTGTTTATCATTTCTATCTGTATGTATTTCTAAATTATTTCCTGGTGGTGCATTTTAGGATGTGAAATTATTATATTAATACTTCTTGAAAGTAATTTTAAATAATTTTAGCCTGAAATTTGGTCTGAGTAGTGTTCAGTCTTTTTTATACTGAACTGCCTTTTTTCCTACTTAGACATTTATCTGTTTAAAGGTTATAGTGGAAAATTGGATTTGTTTGAATGGTTGGAAGTTGACATATCATTTCTCCAAATTTAGTTGGGTTAATTTTCCCTTAAAGGAACTTAGGTAAGGAAAATGGCATCACATTATATAAAGTTCATGAGTCTGTGAAGTTTAATGAGCTTTTGATACTGAAATGGATAAATACCTAGTATGATTTGAGATCCCAGAGTTCTCAGAAATCTAAAGATGGTAGGGAGTTAACATTATTAGGTCAACTTTTTTTCCGCCAACTCCAAGACAAAGTACAAATTATAGGAATTCCTGTACCTGACGTTACTCAAAATAATTTTTGCCAAAAAGGAAATTTTAAAACATACCGTATGTGGGCATTTATAATTATATTTGACTGTAGGCTGAATTTCTTCTCTACCAGTTTATACTATATTTAAGAAATGATTTTAATATCTTTCTTCTCAAGTTGGACATGACTAAATATTTGTAGTGTTCTATCTATTCCAAATAAACTCCACATTAAACTTGTACATATTGATTCCAACATATAACTTAAAATAATCTAAATAGTTCATTATAATCAGCTTTATAATACTATGACATTACCATATATCAACATAAAATAATCATTTAACATTTCTCAGGGAACTTAAATTACAATAAATGTGCGTGTTAACATCATAAACGAGATTATTTTTGTATTTTTGTCTTTCCATTGTCATCAGAAAAAATAGTTTTTTTGGTCTGTATAATTTTTCCTGTCTTTTATGTCTCTGTGTGTGTGTATGTGTGTGTGTGTATTTTTTCCCCCAGCAAGGCACACTCACAATGTCCCACAACTATCATGAAGACTCTACTAAACTTAACTGCGTGTTCACAGAAAACCTCTTCCCTATCCACCCATCTGAAGACACCATTGTTTCCTGTCTTATATTTTTTTAATACTCTCAACATAATGCCATTTTTTTCTTCCCTTGAAAAATTTTAAGGCTTAAGTAACAAGTAAGGTGCAGAAAAAGTCAGTATTTTTGAAGTCTAATCTTTCATATTTAACAGAGTAAAGGATTTTGTTTGAAGTACTAATTGTTATTCACTAACTATGACCCTCTAGTCACTGGGGCCATAGGGTTTTTATGTTTTCAACAGATTTCTTTTGTTTAAAATATTAGGCACAAGAGTATAAACATACAAGAAAAAAAGTGTTTTAATAGCATTTTTATAAATAATTGAAAAGCTGTAGTAATTTTTAATCCCATTTGTATGGGATTAAAACATTACATAGTTTTCTCAATTCTGGTTAAATAATTATAAGTGAATTTGTTTGCAATTTGATAGATAGAAATTTCCTCATCTACCTAAAGAGAAGAATGTAGGAGTTTTTAGAAAACAGTATTTTTACTTTTGGTGGTTATACACAAAAGAATGGAATCCTTATGTATTTGGTGTTTTTTAATCTGTGTCTTTAACATTGTAACATAATTTTGGTCTTCTTGTTCTTAGTGGGCTTGGTCATGAAGGCATGTGTATCCAAGAATAACAAGACAAAAAAAAAAAAAAAAGTAGCCAAACTAACACAGGACCATATTTCGACCTGTCAGAGAATATCCCTGAACTAAATAGATTATTAGTATTGGATATCCCAGCAAAGGATTTAATCAGAAATAGAAGCCTAATGCACTTGGCAGTCATGTTTATTTATAGTGCACATCTCTTAAACAAAGAGGGTTGCATTATATGAATTTGAAGGCTAGTGGCAAAGAATTATCTTTTAGGTTGTTAATAAATAAAACATTAACCCTGGTTAATGGTTTTTGAATCATAATTCATGACATATACCATTTGTTATTTTTTATATACCTAAGAGAAAATTGAAATGTGTATCCTAGGTATGTTAGAATTGAAACTAAAAGACTTCATTTTAAAGGAAAAAGATGTTTTGTTAACTATTATGTAAAGTAAAGGTAGGTTTTCTTAATTGAAAAAACTCTTCTCAAAGATGAAAAGCAAGACAGAAAAAGGAAAGATAGATTGTGCTGAGCTTACCAAGTGAATAACCAAGGAAAATTAATGTCTTACGTAATTATTTAGGATCTATTATATTTAAAACAGTGTCAAATGTTTAAAAGTTGCAAAGTTTTACAGTAATTCTTACCTTTAAGAAACTTAAAGCATATGGCAAATATTACATTCTTCCTATAAATAACACTTAAACGGTTAAAGTGTTATTTAACTGTTCTTTGAGGTGATATTCCTAAATTCAAAACTCAAAATCTTATTCAGTCACCCAAGGGTTGAGTGCCACAGCATCATAGCTCACAGCAGTCTCAAACTCTTGGACTCAAGTGATTCTCTTGCCTCAGCCTCCCGAGTAGCTGGGACTTCAGGCACCTGCTGTAATGCCTGGCTATTTTTTAGACGGGTCTTGCTCTCGCTCAGGCTGGTCTCAAACTCCTGATGTCAAACAATTCGCCCGCTTCAGCCTTCCAGTGTGCTGGGATTACAGGCGTGAGCCACTGTGCCTGGCCTATAAGAAAATATATTTAATATCTAAAAGTGCTTTGCTGGTTTGGAATTGAAAGGCCAGGTTAATTTACATTTAATCTTGGTTTTCACTAATGCCTGAGTGCAAATTAACATGTCTTTTTCTTTTCTCACTTACCTAAATAGATACCAACAGCCTTTTTGACCAGATGAATATTTCAATATTAACCAATTTATAAAATCATTAACAATTTTCCAAGAAAAATTCCTGATTTGGGATGGCACCTGTGGCTCATCGAGTAGGGCGCCAGCCTCGGCCGAACTACAAAAACAGAAAAACAGCTGGGCGTAGTGGTGGGCACCTGTAGTCCCAGCTACTCAGGAGGCTGAGGCAAGAGAATTGCCTAAGCACAGGAGTTGGAGGTTGCTGTGAGCTGTGTGACACCACGGCACTCTACCAAGGGCGATAAAGAAAAAAAAAAAGAAAAGAAAAGAAAAATTCCTGATTTTTAGTTTAACCAGTTTTTCTTGTCATTCATTCAGTGGCCATAAAATGCAAGCATAAACATTTTAGGATGGATAATACTATGCTTTAACAACTAGCTAAAGTATTCATAAAGATTTATTTTTCAGGTTAGAATTATTTCCAAGTTGAGAAATGGATTCAGACCTAAGGGATAAAAAGATTTTAGTTTGACTGTGAAAGGAAATAATAATGAAGTTAGTTTCTATTATTTAATTATTTAAACTATTTAATTTGGTGCCAGATGTTTAAATGGATTTTTAGTCTGTTTTTATTATCCTCATATATAGTATATATTTGTTTCTCATTTCTCACCCCCCTCACCTTTCTCACTGTCTACCCTGGCAGCTTTAAAGTTTATTCATTAGTTTTCCTTTAACTATATGAATGACATTTATAGGATGTATGTAGTTCTGGAAAGTTAGTGTCATCATTCCTGGATAAGTCTTCTCCTCAGTGATTATGTGAACTTTCACCTGACTCCCCACTATGACCTGGAAGATTTAAAATAGAATCCCTGGCTCAGCGCCTGTGGCTCAACAGGCTAAGGTGCCAGCCACATACACCTGAGCTGGCGGGTTCGAATCCAGCCCAGGCCCACCAAACAACAATGACAGCTGCAACCAAAAAAAAAAAAAAAAAAATGGCCAGGCGTTGTGGCGGGCACATGTAGTCCCAGCTACTTGGGAGGCGGAGGCAAGAGACTCACTTGAGCCCAGGAATTGGAGGTTGCTGTGAGCTGTGTTGCCACAGCACTCTATCCAGGGTGACGGCTTGAGGCTCTGTCTCAAAAATAAATAAAATAGAATCCCTCTCTCCACCCGCAATCCAGCCCCTAATTTGTGTTTTCAAACAAAATATTTGCATACAGTCCTACTTGCTCTGATTAAGCATGTATTAAAGTTCTGATAACATGGTTCGGCGCCCATAACTCAGTGGGTAGGGCGCCGGCCACATGCACTGGGGCTGGTGGGTTCAAGCCCGGCCCAGGCCTGCCAAACAACAATGACAACTACAACAACAACAAAAATAGCTGGGCATTGTGGCAGGCGCCTATAGTCACAGCTACTCGGGAGTCTGAGGCAAGAGAATCACTTAGCCCAAGGGGTTTGAGGTTGCTGTGAGCTATAATGCCATGGTACTCTATCCAGGGCACCA
>CAUYRH010135362.1:0-12115 GCA_963574655.1 Perodicticus potto | reverse complement strand
TTACTGAAAGTCATACAGCTAAGGCTCGGCGCCTATGGCTCAAAGGGCTAAGGCGCCAGCCACGTACACCTGAGCTGGCGGGTTTGAATCCAGCCCGGGTCTGCCAAACAATGACAGCTGCAACCAAAAAATGGCCGGGCGTTGTGGCGGGCGCCTGTAGTCCCAGCTACTTGGGAGGCGGAGGCAGGAGACTCGCTTGAGCCCAGGAATTGGAGGTTGCTGTGATCGGTGATGCCATAGCACTCTATCCAGGGTGACAGCTTGAGGCTCTGTCTCAAAAAAAAAAAAAAAGAAATATGCTTTAAAATAAAAACAAGCTCTGGCAGAATACTCATTTGCTTTGAGTAAAAAAGCAGCAGGGTGGTGCCTGTGGCTCAGTAGGTAGGGCACCGGCCCCGTGCACTGAGGGTGGTGGGTTCGAGCCCAGCTTGGGCCAAACTGCAACAAAGAAATAGCCAGGCGCTGTGGCGGGCACCTACAGTCCCAGCTACTTGAGAGGCTGAGGCAAGAGAGTCGAGTAAGCCCAAGAGCTAAAGGTTGCTGTGAGCTGTGTGACACCACAGCACTCTACTGAGGGTGATAAAATGAGACTCTATCTCTACCAAAAAAAAAAGCAGCACTGCCTAACATTTTTTAACATTTCCACAATAACTTTGCACTACTGATTTGACAACACCAATAAAATAAACTTTACTTTGGCTCGGCGCCCGTAGCACAGTGGTTATGGCGTCAGCCACGTACACCAAAAGTGGCCAGTTCGAGCCCGGCCCAAGCCAGTTACTTGGGAGCCAGAGCCAAGAGAACCGTTTGAGCCTAGGAGTTTGAGGTTGCTATGAGCTGTGATGCCACAGCCCTCTATAGAAAGTGACATAGTGAGACTCTCAGAAAAAAAAAATTAACTTTACTTTGTTCATTTTATGATTCTAGTATATGGCGCATATATATATATATATATATCCCTTTTCAATCTTTCCTAAAACTTTCTGAAGTCAGGCAAGTGATAAGATGTTGAAGGAAGGTTTAGTCATTTCCTGACAAGCAAATTCCCTAACTGACAACTGCAAAGATCCTTGGAATGGTCACAACTTTGAGTGGAGAGGTCATCAATAAAAGTATCATTAGTAACAATCTCTATTTGTTGCATATATTGTAATTTAAATAAACTTTTTAATATAGCAACTAGTCCCCAATCTCTTATATCAAAATTAGTGGACTGTTGAAGTTTTATGAGAAGATGGGGGGAAAAGGGAGCCTCTGACAGCTTTACCAAAGCAAGATAATATGATAAAGATAAGAAAAAATAATGATAAAAGAAAACATAGCACAAAGCTTAGATATTTAAAGATTTTACACTCTCAGAAGAGCCATTTAGAAAGCTGGATAATCTTACCAAAAAGCTATAATTGTAACATACATGATTTCAGTTCTGTATAAAAGAGGCATGGGAAAGAAATTTGAAAATTTCTCTCAAATTTATGCAAAACCTATAAGCCTCCCTAAAAAGTCACACCAAATCATAAACTTTGTATTTATACCAAAAAAACTATCATTAAAGTTAATTTGATTTTTGTCCTTTGATTATAAAATATATTTTAAAATTAAAATACTAACTGAAAATTCTGTCAAAAAAGTAAACTACGGAGGTTGGGTGAGGTGTCTCACGCTGGTAATTCTAGCACTTTAGGAAGCCAAGGTAGGTGGACAGCCTGAGCTCAGGAGTTTGAGACCAACCAAAGCAAGATCAAGACCCCATCTCTACTAAAAATAGAAAAAACTATACGCGCATTGTGGCTGGCACCTGTAGTCCCAGCTACCAGGGAGACTAAGGTTAAGAGGATGGCTTGAGCCCAAGGATTGCTGTGTAGCTATGACACCATGGTACTCTCCCCAGGGTGACAAGAGCAAGATTCTGTCTCAAAGAAAAAAAAAGAAAGGAAACTATGTTAGCTAAAAATTTGACATATAATGGGTCACATATAACTCAATTTTTTTTTTTTTTTTTTTGAGACAGAGCCTCAAGCTGTTGCCCTGTGTAGAGTGCTATGGCATCACAGCTCATACATAGCAACCTCCAACTCCTGGGCTCAAGCGAGTCTCCTGCCTCCGCCTCCCAAGTAGCTGCGACTACAGGTCCCCTGCCACAATGCCAGGCTATTATATTATTATTTTTTTAGACAGAGTTTCAAGTTGTCACCCTCTGTAGAGTGCTGTAGCGTCACAGGTCACAGCAACCCCAAACTCCTGGGCTTAGGTGATTCTCTTGCCTCAGCCTCCTGAGTAGCTGGGACTACAGGCACCTGCCACAACGCCTGGCTATTTTTTGTTGCAATTTGGCCAGGGCCGGGTTTGAACCCGCCACCCTCAGTATATGGGGCCAGCACCCTACCCACTGAACCACAGGCGCTGCCCCTGCCTATTTTTTGGTTGCGGCTGTCATTGTTGTTTACCGGGCCGGGCTGGATTCCAACCAGCCAGCTCAGGCGTATGTGGCTGGCGCCTTAGCCGCTTGAGCCACAGGCACCGAGTCATAACTCGATTATTTTAAATCCAGAAAAACAAATGAATATAAAGACTTCATGTTTCTTGTATATTTATTTTACAGAATATTATATCTGTAAGAATTCTGTAAGTTTAATCTAATAGGGATGAGCAGTGTTCTCTAATTGAGATGAGTGATTTCGTTTTGTTTTGTTTAGAGACAGGGTCCCATTCTTTCATCCAGGCTGCAGTGCAATAGTCTGATCACACCTCAGTATAACCTTAAATTCCTGGGCTCAAGCCACCCTCCTGCCTCAGCCTCCCAAAGTGCTTGAACTACTGGCATTACACACCAAGCTCAGTTTGATGTTTATTTTATCTTATAATTACAATTGCTTTCTATTTTACATCCCATTTTAATTCTTTTTAAAGACATATGTGATGTTAATTAAAATCTGCATATATCACTTTTCAAATATATTTCACATCAACCCATAATGAATACACACCAGTATGGAAGATATGAAAAAACTTATAAAAGACATTTTGGTCATTTCATATTATTTACAAATTTTAATAAACTACTAGTAATTAAATTTCATACTTATGATCAATTTCTACAAGCCACTGAAAGTCCCATTGTATACATACGTTTTGTAATATTATTATCCAGTTCTCTTCCTATCTCAAATCTTATTTCCCAAAACTAGGCTACCTGGGCTTTGTACAATTAATGATAACAATTCACCTTGCAATTCTGAGGTGTTTCCATTTAAAAGCCAATACTTCAACTTTACCACAATTAGCTCCTTAAAAGATTAAGAGACACAGGCTCAACAGCTGAGAGTCTCTTCTCTCTGAACATTCACACATCTATTCGCAGACACCCATCACTACACAGTACTTACAATTTAGTCACTGACTAAAACATAAAAGAGGATCTTTCTACTTGATTTAAACTAGGGCAGGTTTACTAGTAGGTAAAGAGATCGGAAAAGACTTGCCTCAACATGTCTTGCCTAGACCTCTATATCTATATGGTTTCCACAGTCTATTTTTTTTTTTTTAACAAACATGCACATCTACTCTACAAGGCTACCCCGATTAGCCTATAGTTATGTGCTTTTCATAATTGCACTTTCCTAAGATAATTTACACCAGATTTAGCACCAGGATAGGCGACTTGGTTGAATACGCCATTAAGGCACTTTCTAAACATCTAAGTACCATTTATTTTTCTTTTCCTAAGTACCACTTAGAAAGAACAAACACAGTTCCATAGTCTTTATTTTACGCAATGATGACTGCCCAACTGGGGGACATCGGTCTTAAAGGACGTGGGGGCGAAAGAGCAGTAAAGGAAGAAGTGGGGGAAGCGCACGGAAGTTGGGTACAGGGAGGTCTTTTACCCACTCTTCTGCCCTAGCTCTCTGCCAAGGGCGGCTCCCCGCAGCGCCCAGCCGACTCAGAGCCCCAACAACCCACGAAGCTCTCCTCTGTCCCAATGCAGGGAAGTAGGGAAAATGAGCAATGGAAGGAAGCATGGAATTGACCCAGCCACCCCGCGGAGTCCATGCCCTCCTTTTGACCCCAGAGAATATTCCCTCTTTCAGAACGAGCCCTCCAGGTGGCAAACTCCCGATCCACACTGGCCAAGTCTTTAGCCTCCTCGCCTGCCTCTACTCCGCCACCTGAAACTCTCCGCCCGCAGTGTCCCCCACCCAACCCCTCCATTCCGCCCCCACAATCCCCGACAGACACACTCGCGCGCCTGTGCCCCACCCGGGATCTCAGTGTCGTCCGCCCGGACTCAGGAAAAGGACCCCCACCCCCATTTCTCCTCAGACACGCGCGCGCGCGTACACACACACCCTCTCACTCCAGCCTCCCGGACCCGTAGAAGCCGGAGCAAGTACCTGGTCCGGCCGTGTTCCGGGGCTCAAATGGGGCACGCATGGTCCCCACCCGGAGGCGCCGAGTGCTTTTCTACCCACTCGCAACAGTGGCTTCTCTCTTTCCCAAGAGCGGGAGGGAGGAGATTAGGAGGAGGGGAGGAGGAAGGCGAGAAACCTAGGGGCTGTAGGAGCCGAACCGGAACCACTAGCATCGGCCCCGCCCTCTGCCTGGAGCCGCTGGGCTCTCTGGACTCTTGATAGGACAAACCTAGGGCAGACAGAGAGATTGACACCACCACTTCCGGGCCATCTCCACGGCTGCCCCTCCTTAGCAACCGCGTGGGGTTGCTAAGCGGAAGTGGCTTCAGAGGCACCCACCCCCACTTCTGGGACTACCAAGAAGTAGTTTAGGAGCGTTTCGCGCCTCTCTTTGGCTGGACGCTTATCTTATACTCACGGTCTTAGACCTGGAACGGGCTTCGCTGACAGAATCACGAAGCCCCTCCCGCTTTTACATTCAGCTGTACTCCTTCACCAGCCCCCCACCACTGTATACACCTGCTCCCTCTGGCCCCTTCAGTGCCTGACAGACCCCTGGCTTTTCCTAAGTCACCTCTCTCCATTCCCTCCCGGGAGTTATTTTCTGGCGGTTTAACAAGCCTCACCCTCTTGTGCATTTTCAACAGTTTCAGCCAGATATTTTTCAATGTCCAGAAAGCTTTTTCGTGCACTTCGTTCTCCTGTGAAAACCGCTTTAGTAAGAAAAGTTTTGTCATCACCTAACTTTTGAAAGGATTGCATGTTTGTTTGTGGCCTGAAATCAACCTAATTAAATGGAAACAGCACAAAAGATTTGATGTAAGTGGACTGGAATTTTAATTTTAAGTCAGAAAGCAAAGAAAAAGGCACTGGGAACTAGGAAGACGTCTCATCCTTCCCCCAAGTTTTCATAACTACGCTGTGGACAAGGAAAGTGTCAACAAGAGGCCATATTTATTATTATAATTTTTTTTTTTGGAGATATCTGTCTTACTTTGTCGCCCTCGGCAGAGTGCCATGGCGTCACAGTTCACAGCAACCTCCAGCTCTTGGGCTAGGGCGATTCTCTTGCCTCAGCCTCCCAAGTACCTGGGACTACAGGCGACCGTCACAACGCCCGGCTATTTTTGTTGCAGTTGTTACTGCTGTTTTAGCTGGCAGGGGCCGGGTTCGAACCCATCACCCTCGGTATATGGGGCCGGCGTCCTACCCACTGAGCCACAGGCGCCACCTGCCCACATTTATACTTATGCTGGGTGACTTGGAGTTTGAAAATACTGGGGAAACAACACTCTGTTTAGAAAAATAATCCATCATTTCACAGAAATATAGTTGAGCATTTAGAGAAAAACGAGTAAAAATCTTCACTTGGCTTTCTGATCTTGAATAGGTTTGCTTAAAAGAAATTAGCATGAGGAGCTCTTGAGTGTTTTCTATTATACAACAGTCAGTAAATATGCATACAACTGCAAGCTCTAGTTTTATTGGTTATGATAATCTCTTAGTCACCAATATTTCACAGTTGTCCACTTGCACAGGGGCAGAGAGGAAATGAACTTTGGTAACTTAAAAGGAAACATCAGGTCGTGTCCACGCCCATAGCTCAGTGAGTAGGGTGCCGAGCACATACACCAAGGCTGGCAGGTTAAAGCCCGTCTGGGTCAGTTTAAGAACAATGACAAGGCAACCAAAAAATAGCCAGGCGTTGTGGCGGGCGCCTGTAGTTCCAGCTACTTGGGAGGCAGAGGCAAGCAAACTTCTTAAGCCCAAGAGTTTGAGGTTGCTGCGAGCTGTGGCGCCAAGAGCGCTCTACTGGGGCCAAAATAGTAAGACTTGGTATCAAAAAAAAAAAAAAGGAAAAAAAGAAAAAGAAAAGAAACACCAGGTCTATTGGTTTCCTTTGTGCATGACACAGCATTAAATCAATTCACCGTAGGCGCTCACTTCAGCAAAACCTTTAGGAAATCACTTCAGGCTCAACTGTGGCAATAGTAGGTTGTTTAAACTATTTTCACCCCTGCCATGGACTTGAGAGTATAAAAGTACATACACACACAACTCAAATGGAATCTGGTACATACATTAATTAATAGTTCTTTTAAAAATCTGGGCAAAAGTGCTAAGTGATAAGCCTCTCCCTATAAAAAATAGAGGTTGGTACAAGTATTTAAATTGCCAACAGGTTTAAATAGCAAACAACTTTAAATTAGAAAAGTAAATGAAATTATGAGCCAAATGAGCAACAACTTATCTAAAACCATGATAAGACTTGGATAATTCTAAGAAAATTAAAACATCATTATGGTAAATAAATGTGCTCTGTAGAATGTTTTATTGAGAAAATTAAAAGTTAGGGCAGTGCCTGTGGCTCAAAGGAGTAGGGCACCGGCCCCACATGCCAGAGGTTCAAACCCAACCCCGGCCAAAAAAAAAACTGCAAAAAAAAAAGTTTACAGACAGGGTGTGACAACTCAGACCTGTAATCCTAGCACTCTGGGAGGCCCATGTAGGAGGATGGCTTGAAGCCATGAGTTCGAGACCAGTCTGAGCCAAAACAAGAACCCCTTCTCTACCAAAGATTAAAAAAAAATTAGCCATTCTTGCTGGCCCATGTCTGTAGTCCTAGCCTATTATGCTTGGGAAGCTGAGGCAAGCGGATTGCTTAAACCCAGGAGTTTGAGGTTGCAGTGAGCTATGATGTCATCACTCACACTACAAAAAAAAAGTTACAATTAAACATGATAGTTTGGTCCCTCAGGGTGGCTCATGTCTGTAATTCTAGCTCTTGGGAGGTTGAGGTAACAGGATCACTTGAGCCCAAGAGTTAGAGGTTACAGTGAGCTAGGATGCCACAGGACTCTAACCAGGGCAAGAGTGAGACTCTCTCAAAATAAAATAATAGAAAAATTCAAAAATAAACATGATAATTTAAGTCAATACAGAAGCACAGAATTTCTATGCATTCATTTTATCGACACTGCCTGAAGAAAAATAATTTATAAGCAGCATTTGGTTGCATCCTATCTTTATACTTTTTGTTTTTTACTTCAGTCACTTTCGTGTCGGTATACGAATGTCTTGACTTTTTTTTTTGAGACAGAGTCTCACTATGTTGCCCACAGTAGAGTACCGTGGTGTCACAGTTCACAGCAACCTCCAGCTCTTGGGCTAGGGCGATTCTCTTGCCTCAGCCTCCCAAGTAGCTGGGACTACAGGTGCCCACCACAATGCCCAGCTATTTTTTTGTGGTAGTTGCCATTGTTGTTTGGCAGGCCCGGACTGGGTTCAAACCCACCAGCCTCGGTGTATATGGCTGGCACTGTAACCACTGTGCTACGGGCACGGAGCCCAAAAGTCTTGACTCTTAAATGTTCACATGTCCTCTATAATTCTACCATACTCATTGCTTGGAGACCTCTAAAGATAAATGGTACAATCCCCACCTAAAACAAGCTATGTGAGAATAACTAAACTTTAAGGATTTTGTGAACAATACTAGAGAAATCCATATCCTTAATATGAACTGTAAGTGCTTTCAGATACAGGATAGATCTCAACTAGCCTTTGGAAGTCAGTACAATTTATCTTCATCTTCCAGTTGAAGATGGCACCTCCAGTCTTTTCTTCTGGCTCTTGAAAGCTTTACAATTTTTTAAAATTGCCTCTTATAATCTTTTCTAAAAGACTTAGCATTTTGGGGGAAACACAATACTCTCTTACTCTCTCTTAATTCATATTTAGGGCAGCGCTTGTGGCTGAAAGGAGTAAGGCGCCAGCCCCATATGCTGGAGGTGGCGGGTTCAAACCCAGCCCTGGCCAAAAACAGCAAAAAAATAAAAAATAATAATAATAATTAATATTTAAATATTATAAGGCAGGCGTCCTCAAACTTTTTAAATAGAGGGCCAATTCACTGTCCCTCAGACCGTTGGAGGGCCGGACTATAGTTTAAAAACAAAAACTATGAACAAATTCCTATGCACACTGCACTTATCTTATTTTGAAGTAAAAAACAAAACGGGAACAAATACAATTCACACCAACGCATGTGGCCCGCAGACCGTAGTTTGAGGACCCCTGTTATAAGGGTTCTGTTGACATCACCAAATATGAAAGATACCAAAATTAGTCTAATAGTTAATGAATAAATTCTTAGGGTCAGTAAGAAACTTATCAAAATTTATGATTTATATGCCTAAGCAATAAACAATCTAAAAGACAGCCTCTTGCACAAGGAATTCAGAGAAACTCAGGATACACGTGACAAACAATAGAATGTTGAGCCAGGCAAGGTGGCTCATGCCTGTAATAGTAGCACTCTGGGAGGCCGAGGTGGGTGGATTACTTGAGCTCATGAGTTCAAGATCAGCCTGAGCAAGAGCAAGACCCTGTCTCTAAAAATAGCTGGGCATTGTGGCAGGCGCCTATAGTCCCAGCTACTCAGGAGGCTGAGGCAAGAGGATTGCTTAAGCCTAAGAATTTGAGGTTGCTCACTCTACCAAGGGGCAACAAAGTGAGACTGTCTAAAAATAAAAATAGAATGTTCAGGCTCAGCGCCTGTAGCTCAACAGGCTAAGCCACCAGCCACGTACACCTGAGCTGGCGGGTTCGAATCCAGCCCGTTGCCCGCCAAACAACAATGACGGCTGCAACCAAAAAATGGCTGGGTGTTGTGGCGGGCGCCTGTAGTCCCAGCTACTTGGGAGGCGGAGGCAGGAGACTCGCCTGAGCCCAGGAATTGGAGGTTGCTGTGAGGTGTGATGCCACAGCACTCTATCCAGGGTGACAGCTTGAGGCTCTGTCTCAAAAAAAAAAAAAAAAAATAGAATGTTAAGCCTTAGGAAGAGAACACTAAAGATAAAACAAGTTTCTTTAAATAATTGAAGGTTGTCATGTGCAAGGAATAACTTGTTCTATTTATGTTATTTCAAGGATAGAACCAAGAATAGGAGGAGGGGAATTTAAAAAATACAGAAACAAAATTTTTAACTCATAACATTTTTCATGATTAGAGTCGCCAACCAATAAAACATTTCACCTAATAAAGAGTCATAGTTGACGGAGGTTGAACAAGATGACTTCTAACATTCCTCCCAGTTTTTAATTCAGTGAAGATTGCTCTCTCTCCCACTTACATATGCTAGCCTCAAAACAAAAAAAAAAATTAAAAGAAAATAAAATGATAATAATGTTGTTTGTACCAAGGCCAAGTTGAACCTTCAGGTTTTCTGAAAGCAAGTTAGCCTGAAGGATTCTAAGTACAGGAGGATTTGTAAACAGTATATATGAGAAAGGTTCAGTTTAGGCTTTAATTTTTTTTTAAATATGGAGCAGAATGAGGGAAAGAATAAGTTTGTGTCATCTTGTAAATAACGCTTTGAACACTATTTATAATTTTCTCTATTATATTTGTTCTTCCTTTGTGAAACAATGCAAACACAAAATACAAATGATCCTCACAATTTTCTAGCACTCAAAAATTCCAGAGAGGTAGTTTTAATCATTATTTAGTGAGAAATAACACTATTATTGTGAATAATTTATTTTAAGAAGAAAACTAGACAAACTTTGTGAAGAGGAGTACAAAATTAAAAACTTTGGGCTTGGCGCCTGTAGCACTATGGTTATGGTGCCAGCTACATACATGGAGGCTGGCAGGTTCGAACCCGGCTAGGCCAGCTGAACAACAATGACAACTACAACTACTTGTGGCGGGTGCCTGTAGTCCCAGCTATTTGGGAGGCTGAGGCAAGAGAATCACTTAAGCCCAGGAGATGGAGGTTGCTGTGAGCTGTGATGCTACGGCACTCTACCAGGGCGATAGCTTGAGGCTCTGTCTCAAAAAAAAAAAAAAAAAACTGCAAAAAATGTTCAATTGTTTAATGGATAAATTTTACTTTTAAATTCAGTTTCAGTGGAAACAAAGAGGTCTGTACTTCCCTTATGCTTTTCTTAAAGCTTTGAAAAGGGAACAGATTACATACACGTAGAACCTTTGCCTAATAAAAGTGAGACATCATCAAATACTGTATGCTTGCAAAGACTATGGGTACTTTAAGATTAAAATGTTTTCCAGACAATTACATATTAAGCTTAGACTTAATTGAGCACACCACCAAGAAGTTTCTCTATCAGTGAAAAACAACAAATTAGGTTGTTGTTTTTCCCATTAAAACTTGATTTTAGGGCAGCGCCTGTGGCTCATCGAGTAGGGCGCCGGCCCCAAATACCAAAGGTGGGGGGTTCAAACCCGGCCTCAGCCGAATTGCAAAAACAGAAAAATAGCCGGGCGTTGTGGCGGGTGCCTGTAGTCCCAGCTACTCGGGAGATTGAGGTAAGAGAATCGCCTAAGCCCAGGAGTTGGAGGTTGTTGTGTGTTGTGTGAAGCCACGGCACTCAACCGAGGGCAATAAAGTGAGACTCTGTCTCTACAAAAAAAAAAAAAAAAAACTTGATTTTAATAGACTTAGTTTAAGCTACTCCTTAAAAAGAAGCCTAATTGGCTTGGCGCCCATTGCACAATGGTTTAGGCACAGGCCACATGCATGGAGGCTTGTGGGTTTGAACCCGGCACAGGCCAGCTAAACAATGACAACTGCAACAAAAAAATAGCTGGACATTGTGGCGGGTGCCTGTAGTCTCCAGCTACTTGGGAGGCTGAGACAAGAGAATGGCTTAAGCCCAAGAGTTTGAGTTTGCTGTGAGCTGTGATGTCACCACACTCTACCGATGACAACATAGTGAGACCCTGTCTCAAAAAAAAAGAAAAAATGAGGGGCAGTGCCTGTGGCTCAATGGGTAGGGCACTGACCCCATATACCAAGAGTGGTGAGCTCAAGTCCAGCCCTGGCCAAATTGCAACAAAAAAATAGCTGGGCATTGTGGCCAGCACCTATAGTCCCAGCTACTCTGGAGGTTGAGGCAAGAGAATCGCCTAAGCCCAGGAGTCAGAGGTTGCTGTGAGCTGTGACGCCACAGCACTCTTTTAAAAAAAAAATTTTTTTTTATTGCTCCCAATCCAGCAACATTCTGTTAAAAACAAAGCCAGGCCAAGCATGGTGGCTCATGCCTATAATCATAGTACTCTGGGAGGCTAAGGTAGGAGGATCACTTGAGGTCACAAGTTGGAGACCTGCCTGAGATAGAGACCCTATCTCTACTAAAAGTAGAAAAAATCAGTTGGACAGGGTGGTACACTATGGTCCTAGCTATTCAAAGGTTGAAGCAGGAGAACTTCAAGGACCCCTGGAGTTCAGATACTACATAATAGCCAGGGCAACAGAATGAGACTCTGTCTTAAAAAAAAAAAAAAAAAAAAAAGCAAATTAATATAAAATAAAGTCACCAGTACAATCAAAAAGTTCAGAAAGTTGATAAATCAGGTCAATGCACTAATATGGGTTTGGAAGGAATAAGATAGAATTATCTGGTAGAACACAATCTTAGGAAGCATACAGATAGCATATTGTAAAAATAAGTTTTCATTTATTACAAACAAATTTCAGAAAAACATGCTGGTTAAAACATGGCTAATTTTTGACAATTAAGCTTTTAGCAAAAAGTGTGAGTAAGAAGCAAGAAGATTAGTTAACAAGTAATAGTATACTCACTCCATTAATCAGACCGCTGGTTATCTTGGAAGATGTAATGGTAGCTTTAAGGACTTTAGATATAGCTCTACGTTGATGGCATGATTTGCCTTT
>CAUYRH010135360.1:0-15969 GCA_963574655.1 Perodicticus potto | reverse complement strand
CACCTTTCACCATTAACTAAGATAGACTCTCACTGGATCAAAGATTTAAACTTAAGACATGAAAATATAAAAATACTAGAAGAAAGTGCAGGGAAAACTCTCAAAGGAATTGGCCTGGGTGAATATTTTATGAGGAGGACTCCCCAGGCAATTAAAGCAGTATCAAAAATACACTACTGGGTCCTGATCAATCTAAAAAGCTTCTGTACAGCCAAGAACATAGTAAATATAGCTAGCAGACAGCCCTCAGAATGGGAGAAAATATTTGCAGGTTATGCCTCCGACAAAGGTTTAATAACCAGAATACACAGAGAACTCAAACGTATTAGCAACAAAAGAACAAGTGATCCCATCTCAGGGTGGGCAAAGGACTTAAAGATAAACTTCTCTAAAGAAGACAGGCGCATGGCCTACAGACACATCAAAAAATGCTCACCATCCTTAATCACCAGAGAAATGCAAATCAAAACTACTTTGAGATATTACCTAACTCCAGTAAGATTAGCCCACATGACAAAAATCCCAAAACCAGAGATATTGGCGTGGATGTGGAGAAAAGGGAACACTTCTACATTGCTGGTGGGAATGCACACTAATACAGTCCTTTTGGAAAGATGTTTGGAGAGTACTTAGAGATCTAAAAATAGACCTGCCATTCGATCCTATAATTCCTTTACTAGGTATATACCCAGAAGACCAAAAATCACATTATAACAAAGACATCTGTACCAGAATGTTCACTGTAGCCCAATTCATAATTGCTAAGTCATGGAAGAAGCCCAAGTGCCCATCAACCCACGAATGGATTAATAAGTTGTGGTACATGTATACCATAGAATACTATGCAGCCTTAAAGAAAGATGGAAATTTTACCTCTTTCATGTTTACATGGATGGAGCCGGAACATATTCTTCTTAAGAAAGTATCTCAAGAATGGAAGAAAAAGTATCCAATGTACTCAGCCCTACTATGAAGCTAATTTAAAGGTTTCATATGAAGGCTATAACCCAACTATAGCACAAGAATATGGGAAGGGAGAGGAGGGGGAAAGTTGGGGTGGAGGGAGGGAAATTGGTGGGGCCACACCTATGGTGCATCTTAGAAGGGTACAGGTGATACTTACTAAATGCAGAATACAAATGTCTTCATACAATAACTAAGAAAATGCCATGAAGGGTATGCTAAACAGTTTGATGAAAACATTTCAGATTGTATATGAAGCTAGCACATTGTACCCCTTGATTGCACTAATGTATGTAGCTATGATTTAATTAAAAAAAAAACAACTACACTGTGTAGATATAATACCTGGCTGACTTACTGAGTTTTCCCCTTTTTGAATAATTACCTTGATATCCTATTGAAAGAGCTGTCCATTAATGTTAATAACTAACATTATTAGTTTCAGCATTTTGATTGAATCGACTGCTCTATCCATCAGTGCCAACCATGTCTTCATCCTGTGTCCCTGGACCCATCGCAATGCCTGCTACACAGAGGTGATCAGACACTAAGTAGAGCAAAACCAGTAGTTACTTGGGGATCTTAAAAAAAAAAATGAATAGGTCCCATCTTAGACCAAATGCATTTTACATACTTGGTATTAGGTCCACGCAGTAGACCTATCAGCTAAGGATGAATGGACAAGTTTTTAGCCAAAATAACCAAACTGGTATGTGTGTGCAGGTGAGCATGTATATACTCCACCCAGTCTTTCCCTGATACCACTCTCTTCCTCTTCAGGAGAGGGGGAGAAGCCTCTGGCAGCCTGGAAGATGGGGCGAGACACAAGCCTCTCTCTCCTTATCAACCCTTCCTAATCTAATCTCCTAAATGAACATGTCACATCTGGGGAGTTTCAGTGTTTGGAAATTGGTAGCTCTCTGAAAAATCCTTCCCTAGTTTACCAGAGGGTTCTCAAGAGGACAATTCAGCCTCTCATTAGCGTGTCTAGGCCAAGTTAATAGTACGCTGGGGAAAGTGAGCCTGGTGGATCTTCTAAAACAATAGTGGCAGCTGGTAACATCCAGCGCACCCTCAGCTAATTTGGCTGCTGGGAATGGGCCAAGAGCAGAATAATTCACTGTCAGTCCTGGTCATGGGGATGGATAAACCACAGTGGCCCTTTGAGATGGGCAGTGTGGGGGCCCAGGCCACCACACATTGGAGCAGTCCCTCCATAGTTCTGTGGATGTTTATTTTGGGCTTTGGTGTTCCCAGATGCCTCCTTCAGATGTTCCTGTGGGGGTTGCTCATGGTGACATTAATGAGAAAGCAACACCTTATCCTACAACCTTTAATCCACTGGAGACATTTTAGATAAAAATTCAATACTTAAAGGTTTTGCTTTATACAAGATTGAGTGTGATTTTTTTGTTGTTGTTCGTTTTCCATAAATCCTTCCCAAAGAAATTGGTCATTTACATTTAGGACAAATCTCTATTCTGAGAGGAGGCCCTCCCTACCCGCAGGAGATGCCACTACAGCCCTCCTGACTCTCTTCCCCCAGTCAGGGCTGACACAGTAGGAGCAGCCCCCGATGTTCCAGTAGGAAAACACTTCTGGGCCACTTGGTCAATCGATGCAGCCCTGTCAGCTAAATAAACCTCTTTTCCTCATAAATATCCAGTTTCAGGTATTCATTCATAACAACAGAAAATGGACAAGACAGATGGATTTTACTCAGTGACATGAACAGATAATCACTTACTCTCAAAAACTCACAAACTAGCAAGCCTAAACAGCTAAGGTGATAAGGGATGAGCCGAGAGAATCAGTCAGAAGAATGAGGATGGGGCCAGGTTGTATTTGTCTTGTGACAAAGCATGGTACAAAGTTCTCCCCAGAAGCAGCCCCACTCCAGGCCAAATGCCCTGGTCCTTCCCCTGTCTAATGTGCCTATATCTTTTTTGCCTTAAGTCACCAAGTATGAAAAGTGTTCCTTTCTCTCTTCTCCTTGACCCAGAGGAAGGGACAGAGCCAACCATAGGCCTGGTTGGTAAAGCCTTTTAGGATAGGTACTTTGTGCAGAGAAGAGGAGGGGAGGGGATGGGGGTCAAGGAAGGGCAGATGCTGCTGCCTAGATGGAGGGAAACCAAGGGACTGGCCTGAAAAGACCATCTTGTCTGCACTCCCTCTGTCCTCCATCTCTCCCTCTACCAACCATCATGAGTTCCATGTGTGGAAGACCTGGTTCATGACCAAGTGGCTCTGACTTTGTTCAATAATGAGGAACCCTGGCCAGCTTTTATAACATGTGCACCAGCCATGACTAGGCATCTTCACCCTCACTCCCACCCTCTGCTCAGTGCTGCCAGGTGACTTGCCCTTCAGACTTATCTGGCCCAGAGGCAAGTGACACAGCTATGGCCAAGATGCTAAAAGGTTATTTTATTCTAGTTACAAAATGCAGTCCAAAGAATAATCTTCTGTGTAGCAAACTTCTGTACAACAAATCCAAAACCAAGCAGTTTACTAATCAGATTTTTTTTTTTTTTTTGAGACAGAGCCTCAAGCTGTCCACCCAGGATAAAGTGCTGTGGCATCAGAGCTCACAGCAACCTCCAATTCCTGGGCTCAAGCGAGGCTCTTGCCTCTGCCTCCCAAGTAGTTGGGACTACAGGCGCCCGGCTATTTTTTGGTTGCAGCCATCATTGTTGTTTGGCGGGCCCAGGCTGGATTCGAACCCGCCAGCTCAGGTGTACATGGCTGGCACCTTAGCCCATTGAGCCACAGGTGCTGAGCCAAAACCAAGCAGTTTAAAAGGATATATAGATACATAGATATTTTATATCTCAAAGTCCTAAGTAGAAAAATTAGTAAAGGACACAAAGGATAAGTAACAAAAGAAATATAAATGACTGAAAACCTTAGAATCTTCAATACATCTAGGACTGAAAGAAGTGTGTATCAGAATGTTGAGAGTAGCCAGCAAATGGACAGTACTCAATGTCTCAAAGTTGTGTAGAAAATGGGGAAACAAGCTCTGCCCATTATTATTGGGGGTGATGTAAATTGATATGATCTGACCTTTCTGGAGGAGAATCTAGCCATAGGCAGCAAATTTTGAAAAACGCATTCCCTAACACAGCAACTTCACTGCCAGGGACTTATTCTTAATAATTGGAGGGAGGGTAAATGGTGGGACCACACCTATGGAGTATATTGTAAGAGTACAAATCAAATCTACCAAGTATAGAACCTAAATGTCTTAATACAATAATTAGGTAAATGAGATGAAAGCTATATTAATTAGTTTGATGTAACCATTCCAAATTGTGTAAAAAAAATCAACACATTGTATCCCACAAATGCATAAATGTATTCATGATCTATGTGTATATGACTTAATAAAAGGAAAAAAAAGAAATAATTGGAGGACTTCACAAGGACATTTACACAAGGATTATAAGGAAAACATGCCAAATCTCCACAACAGAAACTTGGTTATGCTAATGCATACCATGGGATATTCTTTAGCCACCAAAAATAGTGTATAGCAGTATTTATTGACATGGAAAGGAATCTGCAACATGGAAAGTACAAAAGCTAGACTACAAAGGCATGCAGTATATGATACAAAATTTTGTGTAGATCATATCTGTGTTCATAAAAAGTCTAGAGATGTGTATATATATGTATGTGTGTATATGTATACACACACACACACACACACATACTTACATAGGGTGACCATAAAGTTCATGTACAATTTAAAATTGCATGCAAACTTTATGGCCACTCTATATATCAAAACTAAATCATTTTTGATTTCCTCTAGATTGAAGGATTTTGTTTTTTACTTTTTCATATCTTTCCATATTCTCTGAATTTTAAATAATGAACACTAGTGACTTTTTAAATCAGATAAAACTAGTAATGCTGAAAATGCTCTGAAAAGTGGAACGGCAGGCTCAGTCAGTTAATCTCAGTAGAAAGGAAACTCCTTTCGCCTCCCTTCCCCGCAGCCATCTCCACATAGGATTATGCTTCCACTCTCTCAGGCAGATGAGCATCTATCCTATTTTTAAAGCCTCACAAGAAAGAGGCTTCAAAATTTCCCTGGGCAAACCATTCTAGGGTTTATCAAATCCATCTGAAAAAGAAATTTCTCCTTATGTCTAATCTGAAACACCTGTGCTGTGATTTAAGCGACTGCTTTTCTCCCGTAACTTACAGTGAAAATAGGAAATAGAGACTGCCATTTGTCCTAATCAAGGGCAATTATTTTCCAGAATATCTGAAATTGTATACAACCTGCAAGTTAAATATATGTGCATGTGCACACACTCATGTTCTCAGGACACTCTGAACTGGCAAGATCTCATAAGCAAATGTGAAATTCCAGGTCTGGGCCTCAGTGGACGGGGCCATGTGGAAAGCCCAACCCATCCTCGGCTGCTGCTCTGAAGCACAGAATTGCAGTCAGAGGTGTTCGTCTGGCTTTTTTTAGTGGAGTAACATCAGGCACGTAACTTGAGCAGAAATGAAAACTAGAGATGTTCCAGGAGGTTATCTCAGACCATTCTGGTTGATAAGAAAGTACCAACACCCTTGAGCCTTGAGAAATTTAAAGAGAACACACTGCTAGTGCTGACAGCCTCAGGAAGGACACCCTGGGACAAGCGCCTTTCATCTCCATGCTCCCTAATCACCCTCTCTACCCCCCTTCCTGTTCTTCCCTCCCTCCATCCTTCAGACTTCTCTTCCTCCTCTCCTGCCCAACCTGCGGTCCTCAACACCATCACAAGTTAATATTTATTGTCCCTTAGCTATGTGCCAGACACTGTTCTAAGAGCACAGCATGTTTTCATCTTATCCTCTCAAACACCCTGACTGGAAACCTTCACCTACACGCACGGTGGTCTTGTCCGACAGCTTGTTTCTCTACTTGCTGAGCACCGGATGGTATCCAGATGCAGCCCTTTGCAGCCACAGGGTGATTTCCCTGTTTCTAGCAGGGCTGGTGGTGGAGGGATGTAATGTCCCAAGAGAAAGAGGCCCAGATACCGAAGGAGCTGAGCAGGGTAGACATGTGGAGAGACCACAGGCTTTAGAGCGTGGAACAAATGCTGTCATATCTGCACCTATATCCTTGGTCAGTCATATGTTAGAGATGACTTCTAATTGCCAGTGTCTACAGCTCTGTGCTCATAGGCTTTTGCTCCTCAAGCCATGAAAGACCACCCTGACCCTAGCAGCTGCCCTCTACCAGTGACTCTCGGGTGTTGATACATAAATATCAGGCTTTCAGTGGGATAATTCTGGGTGGTGGGTTTACATGGTTTCCCTTGGGATTCAAAAGCATTTGCCCATAGCAGTAGCTGATGTAAAAATGCACCCTCCTGGGCGGCGCCTGTGGCTCAAGGAGTAGGGTGCCGGCCCCATATACCGGAGATGGCGGGTTCAAACCCAGCCAAAAACTGCAATAAAAAAAAATGCACCCTCCTTTCCTGCATTGCTTTTTCACTGCTGAAGAAACTAGTTGTGTTTAAAACATTACCTGAAGGTGCCCTTCTGGGAAAACCTAACTGAGACAGAGTCTATGACAGACTTGGTTTGAGTTTCAGCTGCCATGCCTTTGTCCCACATCATCTTTGATGATCCCTAACCCCCTGAATATGAGGTTGAGGTACTGCAGATGTGAGACTTCTTCTGCCCAAACTTCTTGGACAGTAGTAATCAAATAGGCACTCAATAAATGACGATTCTTGCTCTTTGTGAAGACGTGGTGCTGTTGTTATATGACGGATTTTGCTAGCCCTAAATAAAAACAACAACTATTTCCCTTCCTCAACTAACACTTCTGGAATCTTAATCCCAAAGGATTAATCTTTCAATCCCAAAGTTGAAACTGGCTATTCTCCAGTCTAGGGTCAGGAAAGTGAAATGTGAGCCCTGAGAGCAGGTGCAGTTCCTTAGACTTCAATTTCTATTCTGAAGAAATAATTGCAAGTAATTGTCAAAGAATGACTTCTCTTAAAATTGCTACCCTCACTTGATACACATTTAGAGATGCTAATTCCTTCCTTGGGTAGGGTCCTTTAATGTCAGAACATTTCTGCCCACTTTTATAAATACATTTGATTATCATGGCCAATGGCTCCATAAGAAACAATCCCCACAATCTTAGTGAATTGACACAATCTGTATTTTTACCTGTTTCTCTCATGATTCAGCTGGGGGATCTACTCTACACTGGCTTCCCTGCAGGGTTCATGTTGACAGAGCAGCCATCACTTCACCGTAGCTGTTCATTATGGCAGACAGAAGGAGCACGATACAGTATCCACTTCTAGAAGTTAAGTGTTGTGCTCAGAAGTAACATCCTGATTTCCTTTCATGATTCACTAGCAGAGGCTGCTCACAAGGTCAGGAATTTGATCCTATCTTATGTTTGAAAAGCAAATAGCATGAAATAGCTAAAGTACAGAAGTAATGACTACCACCATATTAATTATTATACCCATTTGTTGTGGGAAAATGAGAAATGGCAAGTTTAAGTAATTTCCTATTACTCAGGGAGTCAGGGAAAAGCTAGAATTCTGGTGTGGTCTTTCTCCCTGAGACACCTAAAGGAGACGACATTGTAAGGCAGTCGGAGTCCCAACCCATGCCTATTTCTCTCTCAAACATAGCAAACTTGAACTGTCTTCATAATTGTTCTGCTCCATGGCAACCTCAAGGGCAAAGATTTACTGACTCACTGGTAGAATTTTGGGGTACAGGCATAAGAGTAGGCTATGTAAATTTTGGAATCTTAAAGGCTCTATCCAGTAATATCCTACATCCTGGTTCATGTCAGCCTGTAAGAACCCCCTTCATTCAATGATGTCCCCTTGATGGCTTGAAGTCTACCATGGCAGGAATAGAACTATATAAATTGGAGAAGCTACAAATCGGTCTTTGTTCTCCCAGAGAGCTGGTTAAACACATCCCAGTACATCATGGTTCTCAGTTCTTCACATACAGTTGGTTTTTCTTTCTTGCTTTTGCATGCCTCATGGGCAGAACTACATCCCTGAGGACTTGAGAGCTGCTCTGAGGAGAAGGGCTCTGCCTATACTCTTTTGAGAGTCCCTTGTCTGGCACATACATATATGGCATTTACTATCTGCCTAGCATATTCTAATCAACTACAAGTATCAACTCTCTAATCCCTAAATCAGCTGTCTGAGGAAGACACTGTTATTTAACAGATGAAGAAAATGAGGCACAGGGAAAGCAGGTAACCTATCCGAGAACACGCAGCAAGTAAGAAACATAACCAGGATTTGAACCCAAGTCGTCTAGCTCTAGCAACTGTGCTTGTAACAACCCACCACACCCTACTGCCTCTTCTCAGAGCACACAATAGAAGAATAGGAAGATTTTTATGAATTAAAAAATAATGTTAAATATCATTTTTTCTGAGTTTCCATTATCAGTTAAATATGGCAACCACACTGTTAATAGTAGACTTTCACTAGCTTCATGTTCATTCACTGAACACTGGCAGTATGCTGGCCTCTGTGCTAAGTGATGAAAAGCTAAAGATGACCATAACATGAGATACCACTTATTGTGCTCTTATAAAATAGACACTATGGTGGGTGCTGAAAGGGCAGTCAAGATGGATAGTGATGGATGATGGTGATGGACATGACAACAGCAACAGTTACCATTGTTTGAATGCTTAATACGCACAACACATTGCGCTTGGCAGAATTGCATTGCAACATTGCCACACTGTGCTGAGAAATATTTTTCATCATGTACCCATTTTACAGTTGAGGAAACTAAAGCCTGGGGAGATGTCAGAAACCACATACCATGTCAAAGGGTTCACAATGGAGGCTGTTTTATGTACACTCTATGCACAAGCCAGTAAAGTTGACCCACTGAGGTCTTTCCCTATCGCCCTTAGACATACCTAAGCAGTTCCATCAATATTATAGCTCAGTTCCAAAAGTTTGCTTTTTGGCCTTCAGGACAGCTTTGATATTGTGTCATCTAACACCTTTTTTGAACACAGATACAGAGAGGGGAAGCCCAGCAAATCACAAGAAAAAACAATTTCCCCAAACATTTTGATAAGAAACATGAATCATTAGCATTCTGAAGAAGACAACAAGTATAGATATCCCTACCAGTCATCAAGTTCAATACATGGTGCCAGTGAGACCAGAAACTCATGACATGCTCAGTTAGGGAGCTCAAAACTAAAGTTTTGGACTCACAAGAATTTTCTTAAACCATTGATGAGACCTCTAGCGCATGTAGTGATGAGGTCTTGCTCTGTCATCCTGGCTGGAGTGCAGTGGTGTCAACAGAACTCACTGAAGACTTGAACTCCTGGCTCAAGAAATCCTCCTGCATTGGCCTCTCAAGTAGCTGGGATTGCAGGTTCGGGGAGATGGAGGAAGATGCCGTGTGTGCTTTCTTTATGACTCTTCTTGCCTAGGATTCCAGCTTGGTTTCTTGTTTTGGGTGATCATGTTCTCTCTTTGACTTAAAGAGATAGGGAATGAACAGGAAGCAATAAAATAAATAACTAGATTTCACTTAAAAAAAAAGACTTTGTAATTAGGACTGCCCTCAGAAACATCTTTAGTATGGATAAAACTTGGAACTTAGAATTATCAGAATTAACTTTGAAATGAAATGTCACTACCAAAAGCTAGATAAACTTTTAAGCAAATATGCTAGAAATAGTACATCTATTTGAATGTCTTTATCTTTAAAGATGTTACTAAAGAAGGTTATTCTCTTATTTAACTAACAATATTACCACTTAAAAATATCAGCTGTTTTCTGGTTTAATCTAGGAAACACACAGAAAAAGTGACCCAGCATGTATGCATATATGTGCATGGGGGTGTTACTGTGTGGTCCATATTTCTGGTTCAGTCAGTCACCTTACTATGTTTGGTTCCAAAAGACTTTATGCTTTTTCTAAAAACAAAATTCACCGGCTATAGGATAGCCAAAATAAATGCAGGCTGTGCAAGGCAATTCCAAAAGGATAGTGCCCTAAATGGTTGGATGATAACTTCATTACAATACTCACATGAATACTTTGGGATAAACCTACTAATTTGTTTGATTTTTTTAAAAGGATTTTTATCCCATTATTTTCAAAAAGACGTAAAGCTGTCACCAATAATTTAAATCAGGCACATTAGTTTATCTTAGCATTTCATATGACAAAAATTGCTAGGAAATGCTCATTATTCTTTGGATGAGAAGAAAATAGGTAAGATTTTATGCTAAAGTGTGTAAAGAGGAGATGTTTGGAGAATAAAGATCACAAAAATACTTTATTTTAATATGAACTCAATAGAATAAAAAGAAAGCACAAACAAATGAATAAGGGGACAATATTTTAAATCTTTACCTTATGGAACAAAACAAAACATTGCACTAAGTAAAAGGAGTCAATCACTAAAGACCACATATTGTATGATCCCATTTATAAAAAGTGTCTTGAATAGGGAAATCCACAGAGGCAGAAAGTAGGTTAGTGTTTGGGGTTAGGAATGAGGAGAAGGAGTGATAAACATATTTTTAAGTTAGATTGTGATAAGGTTTGTACAACTCTGTAAATTTACCAAAAGCCATTAAATTGTATGGTTAAGTGAATTTATGGTAAATAAATTTTACTTCAATAACACCATTAATTGTAAATATCATGATGAATGACTTTACTGCTATCTATCTTTGGTTCCCAAACTTAAATTTAATGTAAAAAATAATAAAGGGATGATAGCTATAATCCATGAAAATAGAGAGATTTTATACATTTTATAAAAATAAAATGTAAAGAATTGACAACAGAATTTGCCATGCATATGACAAAAAGTTAATTTACTTGTTCTTTAAAATTTTTTAATTTTTTAAAAAAATTTCAGATTAATAGGAGGGTACAAATATTTAGGTTACATTGTTTTCACTGCTGAGGTAAAGTTCAAGTTGTAGTTGAGGGCTTCACACAGGTGGTGTGCTGAACATCCTTGTATTGTGCACATTAGGCGAGATCCTGCCAACTCCCATCCCTCCTGAGATCCGGCCAAATGCCATCCCTCCTCCCTCCAATCGCCTTCTTTCCTCCCCCCCGTCCTTCTCTCCCCTCCCTCGTGCTAGACTAGTGATTTTTCCAAAAAGTTAATTTAATTAGCGCACAAAGATTTCATATAAATTGATGAGAAAAAAGTAGTGAAATCGCAATATATAAATAGGTAAAGAGCATAAACTGACTAGTTCACCATCCCCTTGAAAAACGACTAATAAACAAAAGAAAACTATATTCAAGTATAAGAATAATTAGAAAAAAAGGTAAATTTAAAAAGCCATAATTTGGCTCAGTGCCTATAGCTCAAATGGCTAAGGCGCCAGCCACATACACCAGAGCTGGCGGGTTTGAATTCAGCCCAGGTCTGCCAACCAACAATGACAACCACAACCAAAAAATAGCCAGGCGTTGTAGTAGGCACCTGTAGTGCCAGCTACTTGGCAGGCTGAAGCAAGAGAATCACTTAAGCCCAGGAGTTGGAGGTTGCTGTGAGCTGTGATGCCACGGTACTCTACCCAGGGTGACAGCTTGAGGTTCTGTCTCAAAAAAAAAAAAAAGGCATAATTTTCACCAATTAAAATGTAAAATATTTTTTAAAAGCATAGTACTCTACACTGGTGTTAGTATAGTGAGACAAGTCCTTTTGTATATTGTCAGGTTAAATATAAAGTAGAACATCCTTTTAGGAAAACAATGGCCATTTGTCTCAGGCACCCCAAAAATATTTATATCCTTTGGCTAAATAATTTCACCATAATTATAGGATGCTATCTAAAGAAAATAGTTTAAAATATGGAAAAATCTTAATGTATAGAGATATTCAGTTGAGTAGTATTTATAATAACAAATAACAAGACTGTCTAACAATAATAGAATGTTGAAGTAAACCATTCTACATTCATTCAATGGAATATTATGTGAACACTAAAAATATTTATTAAGAGTTGAAAATAACATGGAAAAATACTAGAGTCATCATATTCAATGAAGAAAAAAATATCCAAATGTAAATTAAGTGAAAAAATTACATCAGGACACAGTATCATCTTGATTAGTTAAAAAGGTAGAAAAAATTTTGGGAGGAAATATACTAAAGTATTAATTGTCACCATCTCTGGGTAGGTAGAATTTTCAAATATTTATTGTAATAATATTTTTGTAATCAGAAAACATAATTTAATGCTTTTATAAGTAAAGGAACTCTCCAAAGCAAAAACAAGGGTAAGTATTCCAGAATAGCTCATTGCATATTTCTCTAAGGTCATCATAACCTTACCTATCAAGGCTCCATCCTTGGTTAAGTAGCACAATAATCTGGTGTTATAGGCTAAAATTTAACTCACTGAAGAGAATGTTGTACTCTGTTTTGTTCACATTTTTTTTTGTTTGTTTGTTTTTGGGGTTTTTTTGTTTGTTTGTTTGGTTTTGAGACAGAGCCTCAAGCTGTCACCCTGGATAGAGTGCAATGGCATCACAGCTCACGGCAACCTCCAACTCCTGGGCTCAAGTGAGTCTCTTGCCTCTGTCTCCCAATTAGCTGGGACTACAGGCGCCCGCCACAACGCCCGGCCATTTTGTTTTTTGGTTGCAGCCATCATTGTTGTTTGGTGGGCCCCGGGCTGGATTCGAACCCACCAGCTCAGGTGTACGTGGCTGGCGCCTTAGCCCGTTGAGCCACAGGCGCCGAGCCTTACCTTGAGACTTTTTAAAAATCTCAGCACCTGTGGCTCAAGCGGCTAAGGCGCCAGCCACCTACATCTGAGCTGGCGGGTTTAAATCCAGCCCGGGCCCGCCAAACAACAATGACGGCTGCAACCAAAAAATGGCCGGGCATTGTGACAGGCACCTGTAGTCCCAGCTACTTGGGAGGTGGAGGCAGGAGACTCACTTGAGCCCAGGAGTTGGAGGTTGCTGTGAGCTGTGATGCCACAGCACTCTACCCAGGGTGACAGCTTGAGGCTCTGTCTCAAATAAAAAAATTCTTGTTATGTGTTGAAAAGACAAGTACCTTCCTTTGCTTAAGTCATTTTAATCCTCTTCTCTGTCAATTATTAATAGTACTGCTCTGCTTTGGAGGTGGGCTTATATTTCCAGAGTAGGTAATGAAAAACAATGTTGGAAACCAGGAGAAGACTTAATAATGGAAGCATAGTGTTTTCCTAATATCAGTTTTGATTGACAGTCCTGTTCATCTGCTGGGCCTCAGCTGCTTGCCTGGGGGAGGTGTCATTACTTGTATTTTCTTAAACATCTCTCGAAACTTAGTTATCTCACATACCATCTCTTTGGCTTGGAATCACTATTTCACTCCTCCCTTGCATGTAATGTTCCTACCCTAAACGAAATTTGCTCAAGATTCACCACCCACATGGAGCCTTTTAATTAACTTATTCTTAAAGTCCTCACTTATTCTTAAGAAGACAGTATATGGACTTGGTGCCTGTAGCTCAGTGAGTAGGGTACCAGCCACAAACACCAAAGCTGGTGGGTTTGAGCCTGGCCCCGGGCTGCTAAACAACAATCACAACTGCAACCAAAAAATAACCGGGCATTGTAGTGGGGGCCTATAGTCCCAGCTCAGGAGGCTAAGGTAATAGAATCGCTTAAGCTCAAGAATTTGAGGTTGCTGTGAGCTGTGATGCCATAGCACTCTACTGAAGTTAACATAATGAGACTCTGTCTTGAAAAAAAAAGACAGTATATGAAAATTCTTGTGGGGGTGGGGAAAAAAAGACAGTATATGAAAATTAATTCTTGTGGGGGTGGGGGTGTTGAAATGCAAATTTCTACGTCTTACTCCCAGAGATTATGATACATTAGGTAAGTAAAGAGCATTGGATTTTCCTGGAGAAAGTTCCCCAGAGATTAACCCCCACCCTTTTTTGAGATAGAGTCTTACTGGCATCAGCCTAGCTCATAGCAACCTCAAACTCCTGGCATCAAGCAGTCCTCCTGCCTCAGTCTCCCAAGTAGCTGGGACCACAGGTGCCTGCCACAATGCCCAACTAACTTTTCTATTTTTTGGTAGAGAGGGGTCTGGCTTTTGCTCAGGCTGGTCTTGAACTCCGGAGTTCAAGCAGTCCTCTTGCTTCAGCCTCCCAGAATGCTAAGATTATAGGTGTAAGCCACCAGGCCCAGCCTTAAACATTTGTTTTTTAAACAAGGTGGTGATTAAAATAAAGTGCTGATTTATCACCCAATGAAATAATCAGATAAACAGAGCTTTGAGGGGGGAAAGCACAAAAGATGTTCTATCAAAATATTCCATTGTAGATAATAGAAGATATCTGTGAAGTCATGAAAAGATAAAAGGAGGTAGGGCAAGAAGTATGGGCTCAGTGGCTCACGCCTGTAATCCTAGCACTCTGGGAGACCAGGGCAAGTGGATTGCCTTAGCTCACAGGTTCAAGACCAACCTGCCTCAGAATAAGACCGTGTCTCTAAAAATAGCCAGGCATTGTGGCAGGCACCTGTAGTCCCAACTACTTGGGAGGCTGAGGCAAGAGAATTGCTAGAGCCCAAGAGTTTGAGGTTGCTATGAGCTTTGACACCACAGCACTCTACCTAGGGCTGGTGACAAAGTGACACTGTCTCAAAAAAAAAAAAAAAGGCAAGAAGTAAGTTACAGGCTCAGTGCCTGTAGCACAGTGGCTACAGTGCCGGCCACATACACCAGGACTGGCAGGTTCGAACCCAACCAGGGCCAGCTAAACAACAATGACAACAGCAACAAAAATTATCCGGCTGTTGTGGTGGGCGCCTGTAGTCCCAACTATTTGGGAGTCTGAGACAAGAGAATGGCGTAAGCCCAAGAGTTTGATATTGCTGTGAGCTTTGATGCCATGGCACTTTACCGAAGGCAACATAGTGAGACTCTGTCTCAAAAAAAAAAGCAGAAGTGGCTCGGTGCCTGTGGCTCAAGCGGCTAAGGCACCAGCCACATATACAGGCGCTGGCGGGTTCAAATCCAGCCGTGCCCACCAAACAACAATAACGGCTGCAACCAAAAAAATAACCGGGCATTGTGGCAGGCACCTGTAGTCCCAGCTATTTGGGAGGCAGAGGCAGGAGAATCGCTTGAGCCCAGGAGTTGGAGGTTGCTGTGAGCTGTGATGCCACAGCACTCTACCCAGGGAAACAACTTGAGGCTCTGTCTCAAAAAAAAAAAAAAAAAAAAAAAAGGAAGTTACAAAAGTAGGTCACAAATAACAAAGACCAGAGGAGGCTGCAAGATCCAAGAGAAACTGATCATTCTGATAACTCTGGGAAGAAACATAGGTTATTAAAACATTAAACTAGTTTGCTACTTTTTTAGGCTGGCATGATACTTGTGTTTGAAATTCACATTATCTGGCTCGGCGCCTGTGGCTCAACGGGCTAAGGCGCCAGCCACATACACCTGAGCTGGCGGGTTCGAATCCAGCCCGGCCCGCCAAACAACAATGACTGGCTGCAAGCAAAAAATGGCCGGGCATTGTGGCAGGCGCCTATAGTCCCAGCTACTTGGGAGGCGGAGGCAGGAGACTCTCTTGAGCCCAGGAATTGGAGGGTGCTGTGAGCTGTGATGCCATAGCACTGTATCCAGGGTGACAGCTTGAAGCTCTGTCTCAAAAAAAAAAAAAGAAAAAAAGAAATTCACATTATCCAGGCCAGGCGTGGTGGCTCACATCTGTAATCCTAGCACTCTGGGAGGGTGAGGTGGGTGGATTGCCCTAAACTCAGAGGTTGGAGATCAGCCTGAGCCAGAGTGTCTCTCCAAAAAAAAAAAAAAAAAGGCCGGGAGTTGTGGCTGGCACTGTAGTCCCAGCTAGTTGGGAGGCTGAGGCAAGAGACTCACTTAAGCCCAAGAGTTGGAGGTTGCTGTGAGCTGTGATGCCATGGCACTCTACCAAGGGCCACAAAGTGAGACTCTGTCTCAA
>CAUYRH010135352.1:0-19905 GCA_963574655.1 Perodicticus potto | reverse complement strand
CAAAAAATGGCCAGGCGTTGTGGCGGGCACCTGTAGTCCCAACTACTTGGGAGGCGGAGGCAGGAGACTCGCTTGAGCCCAGGAATTGGAGGTGGCTGTGAGCTGTGATGCCACGGCACTCTATCCAGGGTGACAGCTTGATGCTCTGTCTCAAAAAAAAAAAAAGAAAAGAAAAGTATCCCTCTGGGAATTAGTGATCAGTGCCACCTCTAATCAATCCCTCTTTAACTTGACATTTTTCCTTGTGAATAACTAAGATGGATCTTGGCTAATATCTGTGGACTATATTTAACCTAATTAGGGAGTAACTCAAGATTTAGATTCATCAGAGTAAATCAGCACAGAGCTTGACAGTTGGTAGGGAGTCATTGATTCAGGTAATGCTTTTAATTTTCTTTATACCAATTTGCAAGAATCAGCAGGAAGCAGTTTTATTTTACTTAGGTAGATGAACTGAAATCGACACTCAAATGTGTTGTATGTTGCCTTTGCAATCTAGGGAAAGCCCATCAGGCAGTGCACTAGATAATGTGAAATGCAGCACCTGGTCCTTCACCGCTGGAACACTTCAGACACTTCTGAATGTGTGCATCACCCTGGCATTTGCGACTACTGTAGATTTGCACCCAAGTATCTTGTGATGAGCCCGGAAATACTGTTAATAGGATGGGCAACCGTTCTAAAAGACAAGCTGGGCTTGAAGGAGAGGAGACCTAGAGAAAGCTGGGACATAGAAGGATGTTTCTACATCTGTTCATTGCCATGGCTAGAAACTCCTTAGAGAAATATTTGCTGCACCACTCTGCCTTCTAGGTTTCATTTAAGTTCCTCTATTAGTCATCTCTAATCCAGAACAAGATAGAAAAGGATGCTCTAGGGAAATATAGTTCCCAGCCTTGGCCAAGTACTCATAGCATAATCCAGGACACTGATTTTCTTTTACTTGCTTTGTTCAATCAGCTGTTGGGAGACATTGAAGTTATATGCTATGATTGTTAATTTTCCTATTCTTCTTCTTAGTTCTATCATTTTTTTGCTTAATTTATTCCAAAGCTCTTTCACTAGAAAATTAGAATTTGAGCTTTTCATGTTTATCAACCATTTACTGTTATGAGATTGCCCCTTTATCTTTAGTAATTATTATTTCATTAAAGCATACTTTATCTTTTAGTCTTTTGTTGGCTCATCTTGTAAAAAGTAGCCCCATGCCTCTACCAGATGGTTGATGGTGAATCCACAGAGGCTTCATCTGCTTTTCAAAGATGCACAGCTTCCCATAGACCTCTTCATGAACTTATGTTGGTGGGAAAAAATTCTTGGTTTTTAAAAATTTCCCTATAAAGTTTCCCTCCACTTGTCTACCTATAGCAGGACGTCTGGCAGATTGAACAATTTTCCTGAATAGGAATCTACCTAATTCTTCCTCTGATGCTATGACGTTCCCTTCCAGCCATTTAGTTCCTCAGGTTCTTTCCACTTACCTTTTTATGTCCATAATGCTTAGATTGGCTCTATTTATGTGATAGAAACTCAATTGATATGATCAGAAAAAATACAGGAGATATAAAAGTACCAAGCTTCACCTAATCAGTATGTACACAATAATATATAATACTAAGCCCTGTTCCACAATGACAGACTTCACGTAGAATTATCATCTCAGCAGATGCAATCAAATCTTTTGGCAAAATGCAGAACTTATTAATGATAAAATTCATAGCAATCTAAGAATAGAACTTCCTTATCTGGTAAGACATATTTATAAAATATCTGTGCCAACCATCAATCACAGTAATAAAATAATGAAAATTTTGTTCATAGGGTTGAGAACAAGGAAAAAAAATAGAAATCTGATGTCAATGCTTCTATTCAATATTTGGGAAGGTGAAATAAAAGAAGAATAAGGAAATTAGAAATAAAGCAATTATTACTTTAAGATAAATATTTGTGTAATTAGCAAATGCATAGAAAGATTAAAAAGAGAATGCATAGAAAGATTAAAAATTAATAGGCAGCTTTAGTAACATGCCAAGCTGCAAAGCTAATACATAAATACCCATTTTAAGATTTTTCAACAAAAAAATGGAAAATGTAAAACATATGTTCATAATATCATAAAAACATAATAATGGCATAAATCTAAAGAACCAGATAAAATACATGAAAGGTTTCTACTCTGAAAATTATAAATATTCAAGGAATATAATTAAAGAAAACTGATATAGAGTGATATATTCTGTTTGTGGATTGAAAGACTCAGTATTTTAAAAATGTCAATTCTTCCAAATTCAATCTGGTTCAAATTTATACATTTTATATTGCATTTCTTTGTATTGAGAACGTTACAATACTTTCTTCTCAGTATTTTGGAATATACAATGAATCATTTTTAACCTTGGCCACCCTACTGTGCTATTAAACCCTAGGACTTTCCCCCTCTATATTACCTTATTTTGTACTCATTAATTAGTCTGTCTTTATCTCCACCCTTCTGAACAATAGGTAATTACCATTCTGCTTGCTACCTCTATGAGATCGATGTTCTTACCTTCTTGTATAAACAAGAGCCCGTTGACATTTGTCTTTCTATGCCTCACTTATTTCACTTAACTTAATTTATTCCAAGTCCATCCATGATAAATGTTTGAAGTGATGGATATCTCAATTACCCTGATTTGATCACTGCACATTGTATGTATCAAAATACTAAATATACCCCCAAATATGTACACTCATTATGTATCCACATGGAAATCAACAAAAATAAAATTAACCATATAAAAATGACATGAGCATTATTTTTTCACATCATTTTGATTATAAAATTCATATGGAAATGCCAATGTCCAAGAGTAGCCAGGGAGGTATTGACAAAGAAGAAAGAAGCCAGAGGACCTAAGAGAAAGACCCGTTATGGAGAGTGCATGAGGTAATAAGGTAATGTTCTACTGACTCAGGACAGACAACTGAACAGGAGATAGAATATAATCCAGAAGCAATTCCACCCAATTACAATAAAATGATTTGACAGTGAAATAATTTGACAATGGGATTACAGTGAAATAATTATTTTATTTTAACTAATACAATGAAATACTACTCCACCCCTAAGAAAGTAGACAATAATAAGGTTAAAATTATCAAGTATTGTAGAAGATGTGATCATACTACTGGTGAGGGTATAAATTGGTATAGCCACTTAGGAAAACATTTTCAGCAGTATTTAGTATGATTGAATATATACGACAGCTATCCACCCTTGTAATATGAAAAATAGAAACAGACATGCCTGCATACTTTCTGACAGCCTATATATATGTTTTATATGAACATTCCACTTCTCTACATGTTATTCAAAATAAATTCACATATGTAATCATAAGACATGTATTAGAATCGCATAGAAACATTACTTATAATGGCCAAGAAAGCTACCCCCAGTACTAACCAACAGTTGAATGCATAATACTTTAGAGCAAGATGAACGAACAATCTGTAATTGCATACAACAATACTGATGGATTCTATGCCCAAAATGTTGAACAAATTTAGCCAAACACGAAAGAGCATGAACCACATGATTAATCTATCTAAAATTAATGAATCTGTAAGTGAGGGTAGTAGAATTGCCAGAAGTGAGGGTCGTATTTGTACAATAGGGCCCAGTGACTAAAAGAGAACACCATGAGATTATGTCCATCTGGGTGCTGATTGCATGGGCACTTTAAATTTGTAGAAATCATGGTGTTTGCTCATACATATACATGTAGTTTTCTATATCCATATTACATGTGTAATTGATATGTGATAGAATATGTACACCTAAAAAAAGGATAACTAACTTGCTAAGCACTGAGAGGTAGAATTAATCTTTTTGTGGGAGTGAATGTGATTCTTCCTCCTATGGTAGATGCCTGCTTGCTGACACCACATCTACCTAGAAACAAATATTCAAGTGGCTGAGGAGCAACTTTCTTAGATTACTCTTTCCCGTATAATCAAAAATCAGAATAACACAATACATCACAATATTTCCCTCTACCATATATTACAAAAAGGCGCTAACTCTGCCAACTGTTTTGTTTTGTTCTGAGCTAGATCATCTTTATATTTCGTATGATTTTTGATGTTATTTATGCTCTGCAACAAGAATGGGATTTATAGATAAGAAAAGAAGGGGTACTATTCCCTTAGAAAGGGGGTAAGATTTACATGAAATAGTTGTAAAACTTGGCCTTGTGGCTGATGAATTCTGCATGCAATACGCAGGCGCGCGTCTCCTCTCACCGTAACCAGCAGGGAAAACCACAGTCCCCATTTCCTGGCTCAATTGAACAGGGACCCTTGCTGCCAGGGAATGACACATTTACATCATTCTAGACTTTTTCTCTTTCATGAAAAACCAAATGGAACTTTAAATCAGAGTGAAATGTGGTACCCTGTAAGTTTTCTCCAGTCCTGTGGCATTGTTATACACTCACACAACTGGATTGGAAGTGCTTTGCTGTGGAAATATGGAGATCCATGGTTTCTGCCCAGTGCTGTCATAAAGTAGTCATTTGACCTTGCTGCTTACTCAAAGTTGGCCTCAGTTTCCAAATCAGAAAAAATGACAAAGATTTAGATTAGATTTCTATGTCCCAACCTCCTTTGACAATCTTGAATAAGGGGAGCATCCTTTACAGACATGGCATTAGGTAATTCACATGGAGATGCTTATCATGCTAGCAATGTTCAGCTATGTCTCTGTTTTCCAGATGTCTAATAGGCATTTAACACAAGAGGAAGATTATTGCTGCCATAATCCGTTAAAAGGTTTTCTGTCCGCTGTTTAATGATGATGGACATCTTTAAAATGTGAAAGAAGTCATATGTATTGAACATTATTGCTTATTTAGTTTTAGGAATGGGTACATTTTTCTCATTAGCATTATAGGCTGTAAAAAAAAATGGCTGCATGTTTTTCAGACACATTTGGGCAAATGCTATTCAGTGAGCACTCTCCATCCTCTTTTCCTGCTCTCTGATACCTCTCTGGTATCATTCACTAACTAATGGAGTGACCTTGAATAAGTCACTCCATTTTTCTATGCTTTGGATTTTCATTTCACCTGTTAATAGATCTTAGTTGGATTAGTGTTTCTCAATATGTGTTTGGCAAGATACATCTATGCCCTGAATAATTCTGTCATCAAACAAATCTGGGGAAAAATGTATTCAATGTTCTCTATGTCTACATTAAAAAAGTAATCATTAGTATTCTAAAAGCCCTGGAAACCCTGCTTCATTTTACTTTACTGAATTTATCTCAGGGTTATTGTTGAGGGAATCCTTTATCCTTGGGTAACAACCATTAATAATGATGACCCCCCCAGATGAAATTATCTGATTGACTTTCTTTGGGACACCCCAAACTTGGTAGCATCTAGAGTTTCTCTTGGTTCACATTTCAAAGTAATATATAATGATAGCCCCCTAGATGTATTAAAAATCTGGTAAAATTGAGTTTGGAACCAGGATTTCTGGTTTGAAATTCAGTTCACAATGACCACTGTCCTTAGGAAATATCATAATTTCTCTGGGGTTCAGTTTTCTCATCTGAACATAACTATTTAAGGATGCTATAAGTTAAAAATATGCATATTAAAACACATGAAATACTGTAACTCAAAATCAAATAGCTTCTCATGCTGTAAATATTAAAGCAGAATGAAAAGCTGGGTTTGAAGTTATAACAAGTATGGGAAGTCTTAATTGGGTAACTTCAGACACTTTCAGTGATTTTTGAAATATTAGAAAGTTAAAGTCTCCTTTGAATCTCAAATTAGAGAGTTTCGGGATATAAAAAATAAGTCCTTCATCTTCAAATAAGTGGAAGTCTTTTAAAAATATTATTACTTTTAGGATTATTCAATACAGTCACATCATGAAGAGCAAAACACCTACCATGGATAATAGGAATTAGAGATACCCGCAGAAGAGACAGGCATAGAAATTCACCAAAACATCCCATGATGTTTAAACCTAGCCTTTACATCTAGGGCTGAAACTAATGGATATCAGAACTGATAGGGCTTCCCTGTCTTCCAGCCACTCCCTTAAGTGTGAATTAAATGTCATCTGCATGATCCCTCAAAAAATGTTTGTCAAGGACATGTGACTCTTCCACAATAGATCACTTGGTCCTCCTGTGAGGAGGAAGATATGCTCTTCTCTGACCCCATATATTCCTACAGAAAAAGTTATTTGGATAGGAAAAATCTACCTAAAATAAGTCATCAGAGTGACTGATTAATACAATGCCTATCACTGCTATACTTTCATGAGGAGAGTTGTGATACTTAGACAAAGCGTACCCCACTGAATGGAAATCAGTCCTGATGCAAGACTTCAGGTCATTGTAAGCAATGTCTGGAATAACAGAGGCTCAAATGGGAGCAGTTGTCAAGTTAATGGATTCTTCTGTTCCTAGAAAGAGAAATGAAAGATTCAATAAAGATTTTATTTTCCTGTACTCCTACTTTACATCCAGGACTTCTCTCAACTCAGGTTGAGCCTGGAAAACTTGTGTATAAAGCTACTACTTGGTTCTACACACAAGTTCCTCTTCACAAGTCTCACGTTACTATCTTAATTTCTCTGTATGTGCCTCATATTCCCCAGTAGACTAAAACCCCTTGAAAGCAATAAGCATACCTTGCATTTCTCTAGTTTCTCCCTTGGTACTTAAAAGAAGGCTTGTATTAAAGTTGGAACTCAGTTTTAAAAAGTCTATATCTATCCCTATATATCTATATTTGTGTAGATAATGAGTGTATAAATGATACATGTATATATTTTCTCATTTTATTTTTTCAGATTAAACTTTTAAGATTTTCCTATGAAATATGTCAAGCCATATTAGTCATGGATTTCAAAAGAAGCATAAATAACATCATATGCATAATACATATGTATGTATAATTTGTTATAGAAATTGGCTCACATGATTATGGTGACTGAGGAGTTCCAAAATTTGCCATCCATGAGCTGGAGAACAGAAAAATCACTGGCGTAATTCAATCTTGGTCTCTGCTACTAACAGACTGGACACTCAGTGGTGTATCTAGACAGGTTGGGAAGTCCATTTTGCAGAACCCATGCATAACTTCCATCTCTGCCACTACGGCAACTTTGCCCAGGAGCCAATCAAATGATGGCATAGAGCAGTGGTTCTCAACCTGTGGGTCATGACCCACAGGAACTGTATTAAAGGGCCGTGGCATTAGAAAGGTTGAGAACCACTGACAGAGGCTGACTGGTGTCCGTGGACTAGGTAATTCTATCTGCTTGATTATTATACTCCTCCCCTCTGAAGTCTACCTCCTTTGAGCATTCCCACAGGATACAACTTTCACATTTTTTTGCTCATTCAGAGAGGTCAATCTGTATTACTCTTTCCCAAATTTCCTTGTTACCATTTTTTAAATCATGTTCCCTCTAAATCTCTGACCATAGAGATTAACCATTGGGTTTAGCCCATAAATCAATATATAGTTAGACATCTGGCAGTTTCTCCTTTTAAGAAAAGTGCACAACTAGGAGGAGTATTTGAATTTCTGTTTACTTGGAAGGTTACCCTTCACCATTTTCCTTCAAGGATGTCCCAGAGAGGGATATTGCTGCAGCTGCCCACTGCATATTGTTGAGAACTGTACGTAAACCAGGTCTGGTCTTCCCTTCTTCTGTCAACTGATCAGAGAGAACTCCCCACAAAGGCATAGATGGGGGCTGGGAGAGAGAAACCAGCATGACAGGAGCAGGGACCACAGGTATTTGGGCTACTTCTTCATGTAACTTTCTTGTGCCTTCAGGGCCTGCTTTGGGCTGATCACATATATACTGTTTCAACTTGATGATGGAGTATTTTCTGTGCTTGATCAGCTTTATGACTTGGTGGGGCAGATAACTCCCAGCTCATGAAGGACAGTCGGGTTTTGTTATAATTTGGTGGATGATGGTAGCGAATTTAGTCTCCGATAAAGCCCAATAATAGGTCAGGAGCTGTTCCTTAGAAAGAAAGCAATTATTGTGTCTACAGACGATGGCAGGGTCTTGGTCTAAAATCCCATAGGGCTGTGTTGTGATTCACCTATAAGGGACTGCTAAAGGCTCCAAATAGTATCCCTATCTGTCACAGTCACGTCAAGTACGATTGGATCAGCTGGATCATATGGCCATGTAGCAGAGCAGCTTGGACCTGTTGCAGAGCTGCCTTATCTCATTCTGGGTCCCACTCAAAATTATTTTCAGTACACTTAGTGAAGAAACCAGAATAACATACCCAAGGAAGACTATGTTGTCTCCAAAATCCAAAAGGCTCAGTAGGTGCTATGCCTTTTTCTTGATTGAAGGAAGGGCCAGATACAATAACTTATGTTTCATCTTAGAGAGTCTTCACATTGTCCACACAGATCCCACCTGCCCCCTATAAATTTCACCGAGGTAGAAGAGCCCTGGGTTTTAGTTGAATTCATTTCCCACTCTCAAACATGCAAATCTTACCCGCAAGTTTAGAGTGGTTGCTACTTGTCTCTCTCAAGGATCAATCAGCAAAATATCATCAAAGTGTTATATATTGTGGAAAATAAAGTTGATGAATAACCCTGCTGAAGAAATTATAACATATGGATGGAGAACTGATAGACCCTGAGATGAAACAATAAAGATATATTGCTGGACTTCACAGCTGGATGCAGTTTCTGGTAGACCTTATGAATAGGGTAGAAGAAAAAACATTTTTTAAGATCAGTATCTTTATGCCAGCCACCAAAGAATATGCTTATTTGCTCAAACAATGAAACCACATTTGGTATGGGCAGCTGCAATTTTGAATCACCGGTTGGATAAGCTTATGTGCATTGGGCAAGATCATTCTTAAAGATCCATTTGTCTTCTGTACAGACCAAATAGGATAATTGAATGGGGGTGTGGTAGAATCCTCCCCACCGCATTTTGTAAATCCCTGATGGTGGCACCAATCTCTACAGTCCCTTGAAGAACGGAATATGGCTTTGACTTACTACTGGCTTCCCCTTGGCTTTTCCTGTATAATAGCTCTACAGATTTGAAAACATATATGGGGAATCTGCCAGCTGCTAAGTATTATTTTTCTAACCATGCATTATGGAACTGGGGAAATAACCACAGAAAGTATTTGGGGACCCACTATGAGATGATGCTGGCCTAAAACTCTACTGATTACTTGGCCTCCATAAGCTATTACTCCCAGTGGAGGGCCACAGAGTGATGTTTTAGATCTCCTGGAATCATGTCAGATCAGAACCAGTGCCTGGAAGTCTCCCAAGTTCTCTTTATTTTCTTTTGCCCAATACACAGTTACTCTGTTCCTTGAAAAGACTATAGATCTCTTCAAAGAAGCCTGGGAGAAAGATTAACAATATAAAATAAATTTTTGGTAGTGTATAGTGGTCCTTCCTCAAGGGAATATAGCCTTTCCTTCATTCAAGGGGTTCTGAGTCTGTAAAATGTCTTAAGTCCAGGAAAAGACTGAGAGGGTGGATTTCTGTTTATATAATTTGGATTAGATTTTTTTTCGCTTGATTTAGAAATTTTCTGCATATACAATTCAAGTAAGAATTTAATAGGCTTCCTAATTATTTCACTTCTATAAACACCAGGATTAACTAGGCTACACCATAGGTCTGTATGGGTCAAATTATTCTCCCTGGTGCTTTGAGTCTGCTGCCCATTAAGAGACCAATTCCCAGCTTTCCTTTGCTGACTGAGTGCCTTCACTTGTCCCTGACTCTGGAATCCAATTATACCCATTGCATTTAGGTTCTTTTTTTTTTTAATTGAATGGCTATAGTTTCTTTTGGCCTAGATTTTAGATGATTTCAAAGCTATCCCCATTTCAGACCTAAACATAGGATTGGCTGTTTTTGTTCTGATTGTACCACAGTAGAACATCTCTTTCTGCCCAGTCCTGCTCATTTATTCCTTCGTAGGTGTTGTTCCCATAAGCCATCACTAATAAACTTCCTGTGTTCAATATATGAGTCAAAGTCTATTTCCCATAATCTCAACCTTAGACAATGCTCTTCTACCTAAGTTGTTTTTCTACTTTATAATGTTCCATTATACAACCAAACCATGATTCATTTCTCCATTCTACTATTGATGGGAATAAAGATTGCTTTTCAAAAACATATTGATACACATAGATCTCTGCATGCATATGAGCAGGATTCTTCAGGAATAGACCTAGAACTACTATGATTGCTGGGTTACAGGTTTTCTGATCCTAAATTGAAGGGGGAATATAAGGTCACACTCTAAAATCATTGTACAATTTGCATTACTATGAATCTTCTAATTAAAACTTCATTTTTCTAACACTATCTCTTGATACTTTGGGCACTAACTTCTATTAGAGAATTTTTTTTTGGTGAAAATTTTGCTCAAGTGTTGTGTCTCAATGCCCTTAAGAAACCCCTGGTGTCTATTCAAAACTAAGGCTCTGGCCGTAGTTGATCCAATATGGGAATCCACTGAGGGTGAAGAAGCCACTATCATCTCTCAGAGTCTAACGTATAAGAATTCACTCAACAGTTAGAGATTTTTTTTTCATATTTATACACGTCTTCTAACATAAATTTTGCTTTTAAGACCAAAAAAAAAACCAAAATCGTTCTGTTCATCTAAATACTATCTATGTTAACGTGATTTTTAGGATCTAATTCACATGCTCCTTTTATTCTGTGTTTTAACACCCTTAATATCCTGTTTGTTGGATCGTAGTACCCCAGGTAAACCAGGTAATACCAACATTGCTGTTAAGCTCCTCTGGTCTGTATAACAAACTGGTCTTCAACTTAGTGAATGCTATCTTCAATTTATTAATATCCTAATGGCCCCAATACTGATGATTAAAGCAATTTCAACTTTGTAGTAGTTGTGTCTTAATTCATCATTTAAGAATTTACTATCTATAACAGCGCTTGTGGCTCAGAGGAGTAGGGCGCTGGCCCCGTATACCAGAGGTGGTGGGTTCAAACCCGCCCTGGCCAAAAACTGCCAAAAAAAAATAATTTACTGCCTAAAATAAACGTTCTGTCTTAGAGCTGACATTAACCTTTGTATTTCTTTGTCTACTAACAGTTAATTTTCTATAGAAATTGGTACTCCTTAGAAGTAAAGTGGGAATTTATTAAGGGTTTAAATAATTTTTGTTTTATATTTATGCTTATATGTATTCATATTAGCCTTCTTTAAATAAGAATTTGAGTTTGCTAGTCATTTTGTCTGAAATTTAAAGAGATGTAAATTAATTAATTGTGACTTTCCTGAGACCCAAAAGGTAGAAACTTTCCTTCCTATGTCACTAAAAAGGTAGTAGAGATAGCACCAGGACCCTGACCTCCCAATGGCTTATCCATTTCCAGTTTTTCACATCCTATAGTCACTCTTCTGACCTTCTCTTTTACTGAAATATAACAAGAAATGCTGTAATCCTTGGAGTGGATTATATTTTATTCCTTTCTTATGGAGGCCAAGACAATCCAGTTTCTACTCACGTTGGGCTCCTTCCTTGCAAGGCACCTTTGTAGGCTTTTGACTCTTTCACAGGAAGGAGAAACTGTTGGATACAGATTAGAGTACTTTATGGGTAAAGAGCAAACTGTTTTTTAAAAACCTGTTAACAATTTTCATTAACTCATATGATAGAAATACTTTTATAGGAATTCACTGTGTATTCCTTCTTCTGAGGAGAAATAATCAGACATATCAATGATGGAACAAGAAAAACAATGATAAAAATCCTTCAGCAGCATGACCAGGAGAGAGGACACAGGAAACACATTTAGTTTTTCTGACTCCAAGAAAAACGGCCACCAACCTCTGATTATTTTGTGGAGTAGACTATCTGCATAGAGTAGTAGAGTTAAAATTTCAGACACAGGTAAATAAGAGTCATAATCCCAATTTTACCATAGATTAGCTATGTGATGTTAGACATGTCACCTCAGCTCTCTAATTGTAGAAACCTTCCTTTTCCTTTCAGTAATTCTGTTACTGAAAATTAGGAAAACGTAACATTTACTTAAAAGTATCTAGTTAGGGTTAATGATAATGTATAGATAAGTTAGGCCAAGACCTGGCTTATAAAAATGCATCAGTATATGAGGAATGTATCTAAAACTAATTATGCAATATAATTATTTCCATAGTTTCTATGCACATTCTAATTCTATCCTTGATACTCAAATAGGAGCCAACATTCTTCCATACTTAGCACTGATCTCATGTAAGACAGCATTAGAGGCAAATGCCATTTCTTACCCGAGAAAAGGACAGAACTGTCTGAAAGATCTAGTCCATGCAATCAAGGAACACTGAATGTGCAGTTCCTTTGGGAACACTGAAAGGAAGCACCTGCCTGGAATCATCAACAGAAGCCAATGCTTGGCCACAGGGAATCCAGATGAATTAGCCAACTTCTTCTCTAAATGATTCCTAACTTTCCTAAACTAAAGTAGCAGCCCGACCTGCTGCTACCAGCATTCGCCTATAATCATGGTAATTCCCACTTGACTCCATAGAAACGTTTGACTTCTGTGTATGCCTCCCTGCTTGCGTGTTCATGTCCCTGGCTGTGGTGAGAGACTGTACACGTGGCCCCTTTCCCTTTAGTCTCTATTTTTTTTTCCAACTCTTTCCCTTTGCCTCACCCATCCCTGCCTTCACAATTGTACTCTGGGGTCTACATGTCAATTAGAAACCTAGGGGAAGGGAGGGGCATGGGTCGATAGAGGGAGGGTTAGTAGGGGGACCACACCTATGGAGCATATTGCAAGTACAAGTTGAATCTATCAGGTGTAAAACACAAATGTCTTAACGCTGTAATTGGGTAGAGGTGAAAGCTATGTTGGTTAGTAGGATGTAAGCACTCCAATTTGTACAAATAATCAGCACATTGAATCCCATAATGGCATAAATGTATTCATGATCTATGTACAAATTACTTAATATTAAAAAAAGAAAGAAATCTAGCAGGAAACGAAGAATCCCTGCAGTGGACTTACACTCCGCCAAGAAAATAGGGAAGGATTGGAGTGCAAGGAAGCATTGGCTCACATTCGGGGATGAAATATTTATTTCCTACCTTGCCTGTCCCTGCTGTGGTTTTGCTGAGCACAATGCACAGTCCAGAGAAGGGAGGTGCTATTTTTACAATTTGAGAAGACTGAAGCCCCACAGACTGCTTTCTTCAACAACTTCTTAGCCACCTGCTGGCCCTTGGTTCACAGTAGCCTGGAGCATGGTGTATTTCTGCATATTTGAAACTTTCTTCCTCAAAGTTTCTCTTCCTTTTTCCTTGCCACATTTTTTTCTTATCCTTGGGGGGAAAGAAAAAGAAGAAGAAGAAGAAAAAGAGGGCTGTCTTAGTCTCCAATCACTTTCTCTTCTGAAAATTATGCCTGCTCACACGACATTGCCTAACTAGTCTTTCTTTAAAGAGCACTGGCCTTGGAGTGAGGGTCTCCTGGATGGATCTCAGCTCCGCCAGTCTCCTGCTCTATGTCCATGGGAAATTTACTCAGCCTCTTTGAACCTCATTTCTCTGATCTTTAAAACTCAGATAAGCTCCTACCCACAGGGTATTTGGGAATCATAAATTATATGTATGAAATGTCTGATATATGGGAAGTGAATTCACCAAAGGCAACTGAGGAGCCGATAGTGCGCCCCATATTACTTAAGGTGGAGCTCCAATTTCTTTCCTTTCTGTCTTCTTACACAGGAATACACAATCCCTGATTGTACTTTATAATGTTGAATCTCATGCTTCTGGAATATACGTATTACTCTTCATTGGCTGATCACCTTTTTCTGTCTTGGATTTTTGTGGCATACCCTTCTCCTTCATTATCTCAAGTGATATTCCCCCTGCAGGGCTCACCTTCCTATGAGTCTTTTTTTTTTTTTTAATTAAATCATAGCTGTGTACATTAGTGCAATCATGGGATACAATGTGCTGGCTTCGTATACAATCTGATATATTTTCATCCAACTGCTCAACATAACCTTCATGGGATTTTCTTGGTTATTGTATGAAAACGTATGTATTCTGCATTTAGTATGTTTCACCTGTACCCTTCTAAGATGCACCATAAGTGTGATCACACCATTTACCCTCTCTCCACCCATCCTCTCCCCTCCTCTCCTTTGCCCCTTTCCCCATATTCTTGTGCTATAATTGGGTTATAGCCTTCATATGAAAGCTATAAATTAGCTTCATAGTAGGGCTGAGTACATTGGATACATTATAACAAAGACATCCATACCAGAATGTTTATTGCAGCCCAATTCATAATTGCTAAGTCATGGAAGAAGCCCAAGTGTCCATCCATCCATGAATGGATTAATAAATTGTGGTACATGTATACCATAGAATATTACGCAGCCTTAAAGAAAGATGGAGACTTTACCTCTTTCATGTTTACATGGATGGAGCTGGAACACATTCTTCTTAGCAAAGGATCTCAAGAATGGAAGAAAAAGTCTCCTATGAGTTTCTTGACAAAAATTTTGACAAGGCCAAAGAATCCATTCACTTCCACAGGTGGATGCTGTCTCTCTCATTTAATCATTCACCTTGCATGTATTCAACTCCTTGTTCAATAAATTATTCCCAGACTCTGTACAGACACCTTGTTTGGAACTCAGGGATGAGTAAGGCAGATGTGGTTCCTGCTTCCAAGTAGCATAGAATCCATGGAAGGAAATAGCTAAATGGAATGAGGTAGGACAAATTGCTTTCCTGGCATCAGCATTCCCCTTGATGGGAGACTGAATTGTTGGATCAGTTTAGTTAAAGGTAAGTGTAGGAGTTAAGACTTCCGGTGATGCTGACAGAGGGTAATGCTAAGCTGAGCAAGGAAATGGATTTGGAGTTCTGAGGAGGGAGAGGAAGGGAAGGAGAGAGTAATACAGAGTCTGCAAGAGGTGGCAGACTGTTGTCTATGCATTCAGTTCCCTTCTCCTGAGTTTTGAAAACTATATAGTAAAACATGATCTATTAAAAACTGTGAGTGATGAATGCTATTTTCCAAGACAAGTATACTCCTGGCCTGGGGAGCATACTTTGAAAATCACCCCTTTGAAGCATCACAGATCTATTTCTTTTAATAAAAGGATGAGCCAATGTGTGGAGCTGGCATGAAGCGGAGCTGTGCTATTTGTGGGTCGCCTTGCCACTCTGGGGCATGGAGCAGGGTTGCTGCAGTGAGGGTGCCGTGCCAGGCAAAGGGAGCAATTTTGATGGTGACGACTCTAATGATGATGATGAGGAGGAGGAAGGGTATAGACTTAGAGAATGCCAAGGAGAAGAGCCAGGGGAACGTGGAGAGACTCCCCTGTGCAGAGAATCCACTGGCCAATCAGAGGCAACTGACCACACCACGTGTGACCCAGTATGAGCCCACGTGCTGCAAACTGGAGCTCTCCAGATTGTGACATGCTCCTGGGATGGTGGAGCTGGAGGGGGAGACAGACCCTTTGCTTGCCATTCAGGAACTCAAACTCCAGAAGATCCCCATCATCATTCATTGCTACCGACCAGAAGGGAGCCATGAAGGCTGGGGGTAGACGAGCTTATCATCACTGAATAAACTGGGGTCATCCTGACCTTGCCCCTGTTTGATTTCTACCTTCCCTTATGTATAGTTTTAAATAATAAATTATTCAACCAGTAAGAAATAGAAGAAAAAAATAAAGAGGAGGAACGAAGGGTGAACCACAGTAAGACTTGGGAAGCTTGTCAAGACAAGAGTAACGACTCACATACGTATACTGTTACTTAAGTTTGGCTTTCACTGCTTGTTCCCTAAATCATCATTGCACTAACAAGTGTTGAGGACCCTGTATTTGTCCATCGTGCTTCCCAGAAGTCCAAAATTTATGGCTTCAGCACATCATATTGTGAAGTTGCCATGGCCCTTGTGATTTACTTTTTACTACTGGCCAGTGCAGATCTGGTAATTATATTCTCATCCACCATTTAAGGGTTATCTAAATTTTTTGTGATACCCCTTTAAACAGTATTTCTGTTTAACTTAAAAACATATGAAGTCCTGAGATAGAGATTGGAGAAAGATATTGGAGGGCATAAGGTCAAGATGGGAATGATTCAGGCCATATAGCCAAACCACGAATCATAGTTGCCAGCCATTGATGTTCACATACAGTTATTACACATGAGGCCCATCTGTTTGTGAAATACTCTTTTCTTTTATGACAAGCTACATCCTCTATGTTGCACACACACCCTCAGACCATACACATACATACACACACACAAATTAGCACATTCAAGCACATTCATAGTCCACAAGAAACAAAGCAAAATTAATTCTTCCTCTTTTCTAGGTGACAGATCAGTTCTGCCTAACTTGTGCCAGAGTGATCAAGTCTAAAAATAAACACCAGAGTTTCTCAGTCCAAATAAATTTCTCTTCTATTTCTTGAATAATTTGAGAGAAAGTTACTATAGTTTTTAAAACCTGACATATTATTAGATCTTTGATTTTAAGCATTTTAAAACTAATAATATTTAACTGCCTCGTTGTGGATTAGGAAAATATTGTCTTCTGTAAACAGCTGTTTTACTGAAAGCGTGTAAAAGATAATTTTTTAAGTATGGATATAAAAAGAGGTTATCAAAAATTTTACTGGATCAAATGCATGTCTTAAGTTTTATGAGAAACCCTAACTATATTTTATATAGAAACAATAATTGTATTTTATGTTATAGGCACAAGTTCATTTTAAATGAAAGCAAAGAATAAAGTTGGGGAGACTGGTGTAACTGAATTTTCACTCATACCCTTTGTGTAGATGTACTTGGGCTTTAGTGAACTGGTGAATAGCTTTTCTTACTCCTTACATTTATTATACCACCCCTGAGCTTTAGCTGGGGTGAATATGTTTTATATTTCTTCCATTGCCACCACGCTAGGCAAAGCCGTTATCTAAACTAGTCTAACACCCTTAGCTCGTGTCCTGTGTCCATTCAACGCAACTTCCAGTCCATTCTGCTCACTGGGATTAGAGTCACCTTTTCCAAATACAGATATGATTATAGGAGTTCCCTGTGTTACAGACATTGGACTAATGTACAACTCACACTTATAAGTTGGGACTATTACAGTAAGTCCCCAAGTTATAAACATTGACTCATATATGTCTTGCATTTACGAGTGGAGGCTATTATAGGCAATGTGCCTGTTCCAACTTACATACAAATTCCACTTAAGAACAAAACTACTGAACCTATCTTGTTTGTAACCTGGGGACTGCCTGTAAAAGAGAATCAGTCCTTGTCTTTAACACCCTTGGATGACTTTCCATAGTTCTTATGATAAAAGTCAGCATCCTTAATAACCTCTCTAAAATACAATATTGTTTTGTCCCTCTGTCCCTTCACTTCTTGAAAGTGCATAGACACCCCAGGATCTAATAGCCTGTCTCTTCTCAGGGTCTTAGGGATACTTGCTCCGACCCCTTCCTCTCTGTGGCCAACTCTTTTCCTCTACGTTAAATGCTCCTCGTTTACCACTCTCACCTCGTCCTTTAGGTTGTTATTTCCTTTTGATTCTTTAGATCTTTGTTCACTCATTCTTCCCCTGAGAAGTTTTCTCTAAATCTCTTGCCCAGGTCATATCCCTAATATGGATTCTCAGGATACTTATAAAATATTTTAGCATTTTAATTTTAAAAAATTAACATCTTTATCCTTTCTAAGACTATAATTGTCATCAATGCAAGCACACGATTTTTTGTCCTCACCCTTGAATCCCATTTGCCTAACTGAGCAGTTAACATAGAAAAGGGATTCAATAGAGACATGGAAAAATGAAACTGAGGTTGTTCTTTTTACTTATTTCTTATGATAATGGGCACATTTTTGATCCTGTGCTTTATCCATGAGAGAGACTTGAGGGAAATACACATTTGCAGTAAAGCATAGCCTACCCTCTCTTGGATAACTATTCCTAGTTCAGTGATTCATTAATTCAACTTATACTTTCCAGGGATATGTACAACACCATCCATACTCTCTTTCTACGTGTGGAAAACTTTGCACATCGTAAGTGTTGATAAAAGGCAGAATTCACTTCCCACTGAAAAGTGAAAATGCTGGCTAGTCTCCTAACTTCTCTTACAACGATGATGCAGGGATGTGATCTACACTCTGGAAAACGACTGCACCCACACTCCAATTCTAAAACTAAGGAGACAAAAATGGAAGAACATGGGCATTATAGTGTCTATTTTGGTGAGGGAAGTGACAGAAAAAGCCGTGTCAAGAGTCCAGAAGCAGTAGTGGTAGCAATTCAACTCACTGTTAAGTATCTGGTTACAGTGGTATCCTGATGGGACATGTCACATGAACTTCTGCCACTTTCTTTCTGAGTATGCAGTATGCAAAGATGATTTTTTAATTCTCTAGAAAATGTGGCAAACTAATCAATCTACCTTAATAAATTCATTTTCTGCTCAAATTGAATCAGAGTTGGTGTCTGCTTTCCATTAATTGAAATGGAAAAATCTGACTCAATACCCTCATGCGGATGGCAATCTGAGAGGAAGCATGGAAGCAAATAGGCAATTACAGTGCAATGTTTCTCAAGGATTTATTAAAATCTACTTAGAAATTGGTGCATGTGTCCTGCCTATATCAGGTTCTGAGATATGTTATATTCACCAGGTGCTTGCCAACAATGTTTATGAGAAACAGTTCCTGAAAACAAACAAACAAACAAAACACTCTTAACATGAAGTAAGACTTCCTTTCATTTGCAAAACTTTGCCTCAAAAGGCATCTGCTTTTTTCTAGAGGTGAGGATTCAGAGGAGGTAGGCATATTAGTCAGTTCTTTGTCATAAAACCTCTATGCTAGAAGGGATTCTAAAAGGCACCTAGTCAAAACCCAATCCTTGAATTATTTTCTCTTCTGCAATGTCTAAGTACCCACTGCACTGCAGCTCTGAATATTTCTAGGAACAAGGAACTTGCTACTTCGTGACGGAAGCTCCCCCGTGGTTGAATAGCCCTAGATTTGGAGAGTCAGTTCTCATATTCACTCAAGCTGTGTTTCTGTCTTCTTTGTTTATACAGAATAAATTTGTTCCCTTTTCCTCAATGTACAATTATATAATTTTCCGTTTTATCTTTCTACACCTTCCTTTTCAGTCCTTGTTAAAAATGATTACACAATGTTTACTAAATAATAGCTCCTTTTGTCTCCAGGTAGAATGTAGAAAGTTCTAGAAAACCATCACTCCTATCTTAACAAAGAATATGCCTGGATAAACTAAAACAGAATAAAAGCTTTCTTTAAAGCCACCAAAGAACTTCAGACACTAAGGAACTTTTATTTTTATTTATTTATTTATTTATTTTTTATTATCTTTATCATTAAATCATAGCTGTGTACAATAGTGCAATCAAGGTGTACAATGTGCTGGTTTCATATACAATCTTAACTATTTTCATCAAACTGATTAACATAGCCTTCCTGGCAATTTCTCCGTTATTATATGGAGACATTCATATTCTGCATTTAGCAAGGTTCGCCTGTACCCTTCTAAGATGTACCGTAGGTGTGGCCCCACGAGTTACTCTCCCTCCACCCCAACCTCCCTTCTCCCCTCCCTACCCTAGTCCCATTCCCCATATTCTTGTGTTATAGTTGGGTTATACCATTCATACAACAGCTATAAATTAGCTTCATAGTAGGGCTGAGTACATTGGATACTTTTTCTTCCATTCTTGAGATACTTTGCTAAGAAGAATATGTTCCAGCTCCATCCACGTAAACATGAAAGAGGTAAAGTC
>CAUYRH010135351.1:0-19360 GCA_963574655.1 Perodicticus potto | reverse complement strand
TGTTCTGGGGTATTATATGCCAGATGTTACCTTGCTGTTCCTTAGTTTGTTTTATGTATGTATATATGTATGTATATGTGTGTGTATGTATGTATGTATGTATATGTATAGGTGTGTATGTGTATGTATGTATATGTGTATGTATGTGTGTATGTGTGTATGTATGTATGTGTGTATATGTATGTATGTCTATGTATGCATGTATGTATATGTGTATGTATGTACGTGTATGTATGTATGTATGTATATGTATAGATGTGTATGTGTATGTATGTATATGTGTATGTATGTATGTGTGTATGTGTGTATGTATGTGTGTATGTATGTATGTGTGTATGTATGTATGTATGTGTATGTATGCATGTATGTATATGTGTATGTATGTACGTGTATGTATGTATGTGTGTATGTGTATGTATATGTGTATGTATGTATGTATGTGTGTATGTATATGTGTATGTATGTATGTATGTATATGTGTATGTATGTATGTATGTATGTATATGTATAGGTGTGTATGTGTATGTATGTATATGTGTATGTATGTGTGTATGTGTGCATGTGTGTATGTATGTGTGTATGTATGTATATGTATGTATGTGTATGTATGCATGTATGTATGTGTATGTATATGCATATGCATATTTTTCTGGTTCTTCTACCATCAACATATGTGTCACTGTCTGCAGACTCTGGCTAAAATGTATAGAGAAATAAGGCACTTCAAAACTGGGTGCATTTATAGCTATTTTTCTTGTTTTAAAAACACTGTTATGGGAAATAAATTTGCAGTTTTGAGGGAACACCAACTTTCAGACCATGGAACAATGGAAATTAGGTACCTTAGAGGTATGACTCTAAATAGTTTTGATTGATTTAGAATAATTCAACTTTCATTACATCCAACTATGTTTTGTCCTCTTAAAAGGTAGGGGTGTACATTTTTCCAGTCATCTGTTATTGATAAAATATTCAAGTATCTTCTTAAGGCATTAAAATATGCTTGAGATAGAATTAGTGCCAGAAACTATAATTTAAGTAAATTATAATAATGGGCATTATTTTTATTTCTTTTTTCAGGCAAAGAAAATGAGACTCCAGAGGTTAAAATATATGATTTTTCCTCTCTAAAATGTTGAATAATACTGGGAACAAAACTGAGATGTATAACAGTGAAAGGGCCAGAGAAAAAATTAAAAATGAGATCTGAAAAGATATTCAAAGGAAAGTGTATTATTAATATTTTATAATCCATGATTTTACTGCATATACCTAATTATATTAAAAGGTAATCTGGTCTTAAATTTGTACATTCTTTATATATTTTATAATTAGTATGATTACCTTATAATACATCTAACTAAGAATCAACTTGACAGGAATCACACATTTTACTATTTCAGCAAATTAAATGTAACATATCTTCATGAAGTAAAACAGCTGATTAATGTTTTTCCCATGCATGGGACACTCTTTGTTTAAAGTTTAGGTCAGTATTTTGTGCTCAAGAATAAAACTAATCTACTTTTTAAGCAGCATTATTAACAAATTTCCGTGGACATTTTCCAGAATGGTCTCTGGCTACTATAAACCTGAGACTACCATGAAGTAATTCTCAGGATAGCCTCTGAATTTCTGATTTTTTGTTTTCCAAGTTTCAGTTTTCCATACTATACTTTGCTCTGTTCTCTTTCAGTAGTTACTTCGGTTATAAGCATGTGTTTTAGGAGAAAAATCAATTATGGGAATATCTGTTTGCTTATTCTGACAGATTGGTTTACCATCTTCAGGTCTTTTGAGTGGGCCATCAATGAATACTTACTGACTGTGAATTAAACTTCGACACATGGAATGATATGTTTCAGCAACTGAAAAATTTCTGTAAATTTCAAGAGGCCACTGACTAACGAAGTGCATATGTGGACTTAAAGCAATCACTGTAACTATTGCAGAAGCTTTCAACTAGATATGAGGATAGCAATTTGATGGTAAACTGTCCTAATTCAAATCAAAAGATGTGTTGTTTACAGGACACCAACTAATTCAGAAACAATTCAGACACCAAAAGCCTAAATTAACCCATGTGTCATCCTGGAATCTAAGAGTTGTAGATTCCTAAGACTTCAAGATCAATAAAGGCCAAGAGAAATTTTATTTAGAATGCTCAGAATACCCCATTTGGAAGTTTCATGAAATAAGTTCAAAAAACTAGGAAAAAGTGTTAAAAATTCTTTCATTGTTAGCAATTTGAAATGTATTACATAAGACTGTAAAGTGTTATTTACTCATGCATATGAACTCATGAAATTATTGAGATTATTGTAGTTATCTGTAAACTACTTTTCATTGTAACAGTGATAGCCTCCTTTCTTCCACTTCTGCAAATAAAAATTTGATCTCTACAAGACAGAAAAGTAAGACATAAAACAGACTTTAGGCAGGTGCCTCAGATTCTTTGACCAGAAAATAAGAGAAAGAGTCACTTAGAAGTTTGGGCAAAAGTGATCTGAAGCTCATGTTCTTATGATTCCAGTGGGGTAACAGTCTCTTCTGTTCACTTAAGGTTTAAGGAAGCTTCTCCTCTGAAACCAGCCACTATTTTCTGTAGTGTCTGCCTGGTAAAAGTGACCAGTGCTAAGAACGATACAAGTTTACAGACCCAATATTGACTTCTGATATTCTGCAAGATGGGAAATTATAAAACCTACCCCAAGTAGAAGCAATTTGAGTTTTCCAGATAGTCATCTCAGTGTTAAACTCATGATATTTAAATATCTTCGCTACCTGAATATTTCATCCTAATCATAAAGGTAAGCTCTTTGATTTTTTTCTTCTTTTTTTTTCAAGTTTTATAGTTGCTTGGTCAATGAAATGACATTCATATTCATTACAAAAATTATAATCATTATTTTATATAATGTTCTTCATGGTTACAGGTTAAATTTTATGTTAAAATAAACTAAATTAGAAAAATGTATATTGATAGAACATTTGAAGTATCATAATAATTGTTCAAATTTTTCTAAGTATATATAATGAAAGAAAAATTATCAAAATATGGTATCCTGGTAAAATATAAACCATATAATATCCATATGAAAAATATATATGCTTTTTTCCCTCAGAACTGTTTCTTTTGTTTACTTATTTACCTAAAGACCTACAAATGGTTTTGAAGCTGTCAGATTAACTAAGTATCTATGGACTAAAATAAAAATATGTGCCGCTTGAAAATAAGGAAGATGTTGTGAGGCGTTGTCTTTTTCAGCAATTTCCTTTAGTACTTACCTATGGTGATCATTATCACTCATTAACTTCCCAGCAAGCAGACTGATTCCAGAGTCTCAATTTTGCTAGATTAAAAAAAAATGGGGGAGTGGAAGGGAGAGCATGTAGTTTCATTGAAGAAATTAGAAGTCTATTAAACTACTACACGGAAATTTACATTAGTTTAGAGTGAGATCTGTTTGTGACAGGTGTTGTCAATAGTTTAAAAAAGTAGATTTGAGAGTGCAGAAAAGCTTAGAAAGCCTTTATGTTTTACATTCTGTGAATGATGTTTTCTAGTGACAGACCCCTGTTAAGTTCCTTGCTTCTGATGTATCTGGAAGGAAACTACTGGAAATGTAAAAGAACGTTTTAAAATGTTCACATCCAGTACAAATGCAATGAAGCAAGCTCTACACTGAGTGTAAAAAGAAGCTCAGACCTACAAATATCATTGAAATTCCAGTTAATCGCCACATCAAAGTAACTAAACCATTTATACAGATTTTCGTGGAAATAAGTCACTTTATCATAGGCTCAAATGCGGGCATGATTTTCTCATAGAGATTTCTTCTTGGTTCTCAGTAGGTTTTTTTAATAGAGTATCTTCTGCCCTCTTTAGTCCAGATTTTATAACTACATTTAGGAGAGTGATCTAATTCTACAGCATAATTCTGACTTCAGCTTCTTCTATTGCGTGGTGAAAATAGGTCATGATTAGCCATTTCTGGCAGTAACAGTTGACAGGAAACAGGACAGGAAATGATATAATGGTTCCAAAATTGTATATTTCCCCCATGCCCTGCTGTTTGGAGAATGACCTTACAGTTAACCAGGAAATTGGGAGGTGGTGCTGAACCTCAGATACTCATGCAATTGAACTCTCCTTCTTTTTTGTTGCTAGCTCCTCTTCACACAAAGAAATAGATTAAAATTCGAGAGCTAAAAGAGATAAAGATAAATTTAGAAAAAAGAAATACTTATTCTTCTGATGGATTTATATATTTCTAGATTCTTGGGCAGACTACTTAAAACACACATTAATATCTCATTAGCTGACATAAACATAGCATGTAAGCCCCCTAAATATTAAAATAACAAATTACTAATGCTGCCATATTTGCAGAGTTTAGCTGTTTTCTCACAAAAATGTAACTTTAATGCTATTTATTATTAAATGCCTAGTTTTTTTTTTTTATTTACAGTTAAATCACTATGCTCCAAAGCTGCTTTTTAAGATGGGTGCTTTTATATGCCATATAATGACAAATTACATTAATATGGGGTCCACTGTTCATTTTTTCTGTAAGGTAGACAATATCTCCTAGATGAAAAGTACGCAATAAAAATGACATGTCTAAAAACTTACACAAACATCAGGGAATATAAACATAAAATACAAACAACTCCATTTAAAATTTTACTCAAATACAGTGTCCATAAATTTCATTTATACTTTTTGTATTTAAGGTTAAATTATATCTTTAAAAATTGATCTCCAATTTGAGACCTCACCTAAAACAATTGCTTGATAAACAGATAGTGCCGATTCCACCACAGTGAGTCCAGTTAGTTCAATGTGATCTTTTGTTGTTTTTGTTGTTACTCTAAAATTTTATTAAGCCCTTTAATATTTTAAAACACTTAGCTATTTTATTTACATTCTCTGAGTCATTAACTTCAACCTGTTTTAAATTTCTGTCACTGGAGGATCAAGAATAACAAAGCTTTACAAATTTAACAATTATCCTTACTATGTAATTGCTTAGAATAAACATTCTGATTAGTCGAATCACTGTTAAATTTTAATCAATGTGAATGGGTGTTTCTATTTTTGGCTGGGGATTCTATATGGATTTTCTTAGAGATTCCTCCTTGTACATGAAGTTGATATGTTTCCTCTTTTCCTATTATGCCTAATGGATTGATTATATCTCAATATTGCATAATGCACTATTAGTGAATAGTTACAGACATTTTTCTTTAATGTGATTTTTCATGGCATAAATGACATATTTTTCTTTTCTTTTTTATTTTCTCTCAGTGTTTAAAAAACTAAAAGTGTGTATAGATATTAAAATGTAACCGTCTGTTATATTTTAAGAGACTATTTAATTTCATGCAAATATTTTCTGTTATTTTAGAAAATAAGTTATCATTTATTTCAAAGAGTAATGCTAATTATTTAGACGATCAGAATCAATTGTGAAAAAGAAAATATGCTGTGATTTTACTCACACAGAATATAATATAAGAATCTAAGATGAAAAAAATCTCAAAAAGCCAAAATTCAAAAAACAAGGGACTTTTTTTCCAGGAGAATTCATTTAATTAAATAAGCATATGAGTCTGATTTTTTGTTGTTTAAACAGTCCTCCTATCAGAAACAACCAATCAATATAAAGTAACATTCTCTGTGTTTAATATTCTGCAGACATTATTTCCGTGGGTTGCTTGAATGAATGCTTTTGAAGTCTTCAGGTGTTTTCAGATGAAAAACCCATTTCCTGTATGTTCTCTTATGCTTCATTGTAAGAGCATTATCCCTCCAGTTAAATGTTCAGAACTACTCAATCTCTTTTAGCATTCTCTGCTAATTCAATATAATCTACCAGGGGACACAGGTAGAACGGCTTTGGGAGTAACCGGCTCTATTAAAAATACAATCAATTCTGTGAAACAACAGGTTTCATTTTTTTTTTTCAGATATATATTTGGTTCAAAGACTGAAATAAAATAATATACAAACATTGTACTTATGAAAATGGATAAAATATTTTCTCTCAATCACAGGAATTGTATTTTCTAAATACAGTCTTTTTAAATTTTCTTTGCTTTTTGTGGCCACCCCAGTTCTGAATATGGCATTACTTTGAAACTTATCAGAATAATGCACTATTGAGATCACATTCTACTCCTTTGTTACTCAATGTATAGTTTATGTGAAATAATTTTCATTTACTAGCTTTTCCTTAATTAAATAATTATTCTTTCCTTTGAGAAATCAGCTTTACTATGTGACTATGTAAATCTTAGGATAGCTAAGTCAAGTTTCACTGTTATTTACGATTTCTAGAAACATTTCATAGGAACACTAGAGATCTCATTTTTTAAAAAGGAAAAAGTTGTAAAATTGTGTTATTTGCTAAAGTTAAGGAAAAATTTAAATGGGCCTTTTGCTTTTCATTTGGGTCATTAAATGGTTAATCCTAACAAGCATTGGGGGAGGAAAAGAAATTAACTAAAGTAAGGCCCTTGTGATACAATGACACTTGCTCTATGCTCTTACAGAGAAAAAACATGATGATAAAACAGCACAAAGTGGAGTGTTATGAATTTTATTAATGACTAGAAGACAGTGTGCAAAACATCAAAGGTCTGTGGAAAAGATTAATGACCCCGTGTGAGACTGTTTAATTACCTCCAGCTAATTAGATTCTTGACCAAATTTTTAATATCTGCATTCCTTCTACAGCCTAATTGAGATTCCACATTATTTATCAATCTTTCAAAAAGCCCTTAGTGGGCTGCTTTTTTAGTTTTTCCCTTTGCACTTTGACTCCATTTATGGTCAATTATTAAATAAATATCAAAGTAACTATTCCCCACAAATTGTATATGTGGAATACTTTATGCCTGTTTATTTTGACTAGCAGACTATCACTGGCATCTTTTATAATAATGAAGCACTCCAACTAATAAACTGACTAACTCCACTGTAAACAATGTGGATAATATTTTTGTTATCTTGGCTGCGCTCAGGAACTCCTCATGTGGTTTCTGTAAATTAGCCTTTGCAATAGTTAGTTAATCCTTATTTTAGTTTACCTTGGTCAGGGACCAGAGAACCATGGAATGTTACCATACAAACTAGAGAGGCAGACAACTCAATCAGTTCTCTCTCTCTCTCTCTCTCTCTCTCAACATGAGATTGTCTTTTAATATTTAGAACTGTATCACAGTATTTAGAATTTAGAATACTAATACTGTATTAGTATTTAGAACTGTATCAAAAGGAGTTCTTTCTGAAATGTTAGAAACCCAAATTCAATTCATTAGATGTATATACAAGATACTGTACATGGTATTTTACATAATGTATATTTATGTCACATGCCATCTCTAGAGGAGAAACATTTGACATAGTACATCAATGGAAGAAAAGGACATGCTTATTGAAAATTCACTAATCACCTAGAAAAAGGGGGAGGCTTGGATTGTCCTTTGCACACAATGAACAAAATAGGAAGTTCAAACTCAGTAGTAGCCGGCTAAGTTGTCTTTGTTTCCAAAATGATGCATACAATATTTTCTTTTAAATCCTAGTATTTAAAAGGTAAATGCACTAGCATGACAGAACAAATACTATCATCTATCTATCTATCTACCGGCTATGTGCTTAATAGAATCAACGACAGACAAGGAAAACCCATAGCAATGCAATTACAACGATCATGTCGATGCACAACAAACTGTGGATCTAACAATGTGATTCAATTGAGGAATTCCATATGTTTCACATCTGATTGTAATGCCTGCAAAATACATGTATTGGGCTTTCCAATGCAGAGCTAATTTCCTATTCTCGATAGTGGTCATCTTCTATGTGTTTCCCAATATTAGGTTTATATTCAAGAGGAAAGAAAAAATTAAAAGAAAAATTATAAATTCAGGCAACATTTGTAAATGGGGTAGAGGAATTTTTGTCTAATTATTTTATCAGAGTTGTAACTCCTCCAACATAGCGCATTTAAGTATGGGCAGAAGAATAACTCCACATTTATTTTCCCACCCTTCTACCTAGTACAGTCTATTATGGTTGATGTTTTATCTCTTCATATTGCTAATCATCTTTAAAATAAAAAAAATTAATCACAAGATAATTTCTATGGTCGCTCCTAGTTTTAAGGTTCTAAGATTCCAAGAGTCTCTTTCACATCTCTACATCTCAAATATTCCTTCAGAATAGCAAGTTACATATCAATGTTCAAGGTGTAGAAGCCCATAAAAACCTCACCTTTGGCCTGACCTTATTCTTGTGCATGTTTGTTTGTTTGTTTGAGACAGAGTCTCACTTCGTTGCCCTCAGCAGGATGCCCCGGCATCACAGCTCGCGGCAACTCAGCCTCCCGAGTAGCTGGGACTACAGGCGCCCACCACAACACTCGGTTATTTTTAGAGATGAGGTCTCACTCTGGCTCAGGTGTGTCTCAAACCTGTGGGCTCAGGCAATCCACCCGCCTCTGCCTCCCTGAGTGCTAGGATTACGGGCGTGAGCCACCGTGCTCGGCCCCTTATACTCATGTTCAAGATCCACATGAAGATTAGATTAATATTAATAATAAGTGCAGCACTATTATTCTGTGAAATCTCCTGGAAATGAAAAAAATAGAGAAAGTTTCATGGTTTTCTTGAGATAGAGCCCAACGACAGTGATGGAGTTTGGAGAAGTCCACGGAGGAGCGAATGCGTGACCGAAACAGCATGAGGCCGAGTTAGTCTCCCCGCTGCAACTGAGAGAGTGGTGATATCTGAGACCAAATCCAGACCAATCAGCAGAAAGACAGAAGATCAAAAATTTATGTCAGGTGGACCTCTGAATTCAAAACCTCTCCACTGTCACCTGTCCATAGTGCCTAATTTTTTAAATATAAATTCTCATTCCTCTGGCAAAAGGCGAACAAGAAAGCTGTAGAGAAGTTTTTTATCTGTTAATGTAAAAATGGCTGTGAGAGAAATAAAACATTACTCATACCAGTCATTTCTCTCTCTCTCTTTTTTAATGAGACACAGTCTCACTCTGGTGCCTTTGCTAGAGTGCTGTGGCATCTTCATAATTTCCAGCAACCTCAAATTCTTGGGCTTAAGTGATCCTCCTGCCTCAGCCTCCTGAGTAGCTGGTACTACAGGAGCCCACCACTATGCAGGGCGAGTTTTTTCTACTGTTAGTAGAGACAGGGTCTAGCTCTTGCTCAAGCTAATCTCAAATTCCTGAGCTCAGATCATCCACCTACCTTGGCCTCCCTGAGTGCTAAGATTACATATTTGCACTTTTCCAAAACTGAAATTTCCAGATACTTTCTTCAGAGCAAGTTTGGGTGGGAAGAAAGAAACATGATGAGGCTGGACATCTAGATTCAAAGCTTGGAAAGAAGAAAAAGAGAATAAAGCACAGGAAGTGCAAAAGTAAACCTTGATTTATTGTTTATAACTTTGCTTAAGACTGACTCAAGGACTCTGGTACTCAGTTGTTGGAAAGGAAAAGGACATAATTACACTGTGTCTCAGGGAAATCCATTAGGTTTTACTATATCAATCAAAAGATCTAGTCAGGACTTTCTAGTGTGTGTTAGCCCAATAGAGAAACTTCAGAACATCATCACGCTATAAGCTTGGTCTTAGCTGATGGTATTCACTCACTCTATTCATCCGCATATTCTCTCATTTAATCATCATTTTAAATAACCCTGGTGCATGTGCCAACTACCCATGTGATGGTATAAAAAGGCTAGTCAACCATGGTTCCTGTCTTCAGGAGTTTGCAATGCAGTGCACCCTTTTGTAATATTTACAAATATGAATAGATCTACTGGAGTTGATCTACCTTAAGATGAAATGCAGAGGAATACTTAGTAAAAGTGAGAACCAACATTCCACTAAAAATCCATGTACTACCAGGAATTCTTACTTACGTTTTTGGCACTGGATTCATAATTTTCTTTTTTGGGTACTTACCACTGAGATTTCTTTATCTTTAAAATCAAGGCAAAAATCTTTCACCATTAGCAAGATTCAGAACATTTTAATGTGACAATAAGGACAACAATTCCACTTCCTTTAATCCTACATCTACCTGGAGTAAATCTCTGAAGAGCTTTACTCAATCACAAAGATCATCTGAGCCAACTTGCAGATCACTATGGGAATCCATTTTAAAACATCCTCCATAGGTTTTCCTTGAGAGCATCACCACTAAAGAGCCAGACCACTTCAAGCTACACTTAACATATTGTTAGTTGTCATGCTGCCATTCATGTTTATTACTCTGCAGTAATTATTTTAGCAAACACTCAAATTTCTCCATATAATTGTTAGAGCTATAAATTCTTGAAATTAACTTCTCAAAAACTGAAGGGCTAATCTGGGAATAATTTCTCTCTATTTCCTTTCTAGCTGCCATAGTTTTGCCCCATACTAAGATGCTCAATTTTTTTTTTGAAGTATCAATAGATTTGCTGAAAACTAGGTTGAAATTCATAGCAAGATTTTTTTTTTTCTACCAGTAAAGCCAATATAAAAGTTGAGCCTATCAGTGAGACCATAGAAGTAGAACATTTTTGGGAAACAAGTCCCCTTTGATACTGTATCCAGAAAGATTGATTGTATTAAGTGATTACTCAATAGAAAACAAATGCCTGAAAATATTTATTATTCTTTGATCCATTAAAACCCATTATTAGGATTCAATAGCAAGAAGAAGAAAAGGAGAAAAAGAAGAAGAGGAAACAGAAAATACACAGATATTCATGCATTATTTATAGGAAAAACAAACTGACAGTAGAATTTTGAATATGTTTATTTCTAAATAGTACAATGCTATTTTATGGAGTTAAATAATTTTGAGAATGTTATTCTGAGAAATGACTATAATTATCATTATAAAAAATGCATGTAAAATGACAAGTAACCATAATTTTATTTTATTAAGTTAAAAATGCAACAGAATATACTAACCCAGGAGTCAATTTTGTTTTTTGTTTGAGGGAGAAAAGTTTTTAAAAGGGTATATATAAAATATATCCACTTATTTAAAAATATAAATTTCTATCTAGTTATTTATCTTTAATTCATAGAATTAAATCTGCAAACAATATATTTTTAATTCATAGGAAAAATATGCAAATCTATGCAACAGGTATTGACATTTACTAATTCTGGTAATGAAATATTAAGGAATTATTTTTAGGCATAAATCTCTGTATTTGAAGTGTTTACAATAATTATCTCTTTTGAATTTATGAAAATACACCTGATAGCAGAGACATCATATTGAATATTAATTACTCCTCAGATGTACAGAGGTCTATTGGTTTTAAATTGGTCTAGATCATGCTTGTTCAATTTATCCATTGTTTCTAGATTTTTCCTTAAATATATATTAAATATAAGGCAATAAATTGCACACTTAAAACAATTACTAAATCTAGTTTACCAATGTTGTTGACATTACTAATTAAAAAATGCAAAAGATTTGTGTGTGTCTGGGAGGGTAATATGCCTGGTTTTTACTGTTACTTTACATGAAACAAAACTTCATTTACATACATAGAAAAAACACAAAACCTTAATTGATAAACTTCATAAAATGTATGTCAGTTATTCCATACTATTTGCTTTCCAGTTTAGATAATTGCTGCTACCTGTAGCCTAAACTATTAACCTCTCAACCTCAATAACTTGAAATTTCCTGGCAAAACAACCCAGGCTACTGAAAGGGAGCCACATTTCCAACGGGACAGAGGGAGCAGATTGTTAATCAAGAGAGACTCTGCTACAGTGCATTTGAGAACTCATGAAAAATTGTGATGGCGCCTTTGTATTTTCTTTCAAAAACAGCTTCTTATAAGCTCCTAAATGGACTCTCCTTATCCCTAGCCATGAAAAACAGCAGTGTTTCCAACTTTTCACCTTTCAACCAATGTGTCCCTGAAGTATTCATAGTACTAATGAAAGAGATTCTGACAGTGTCACCATGGACCACCCCAGAATTGGAGTCCTGCCAATGTAAACCATTATACAGTACTGACCGCTAGTCTCATGCTGTGAGGTCATTCAGAAACTTCCCCTGCCCCTGCTTCCCCATTGCTCGCACTGTCTCTCAAGAGTGACATCCTCCCTTGAACCACAGACAGAGAGGCAAGCCTCCAGCCACTGAGTCTCATCCAGATTGCTATGGACAACATCCACACTTTGATGCTACTGAATAGACCTTCTTTCTTTTGGGAGGGGGAGAATCAAAGAATGTTCACAGAAAAAAACAACTTGGTGATGACACAGAAATGGCCACAAACTGATGCATTCTTTGCTTTGAAATTTTCCTCACATCCCAAGCTTATAACAAGCAATGAAGCTTCTCAAGCATAATTATTTAAATAACAAAAGCACCAAATAATATAAGAGCTATGTTTTTGCCAGAATCACATTTAACTTCTGGGGAAGAAAGAGAGTTGGTTACAAATTTAGTTTTTAGTTCTGATGTGAGAACACTTAGCTGAAATGGATCGTGAGACGTGGTGATGACCCATCACTACACGATTCCTGTGGGCTGCACGGAAAGTTAATGTGGCTTTATTTTGAGAAATTCTTATGCAAAGGTAAGAGAACATGAGCGAGCACTCAGCGTCACTAAGAAACAACTTATCTAATCATTCCCTCCCAGAAATAACCAACATTATAGGCACTTTCAATTACTTGCTCAGACCATGCCAGGTTGCCCTTACGAAGACAGGGGAAAAAATGCACCTTCAGTCTTAAATAAAACTGTCTTCTCCCTTTCCCACATATGAGAACCTGGCCATTCACTTTCCTATCTTATACCTTTGCTTTTTTATTTCTTGCTTTTATTAGCTCATATTTCAGAGCCATATATCAAGATTTTCTACTTTACTCATTTGGTAGAGAATTATCTAGATTTGGTCTTAGCAACACTTTACATTCCAGAGTAGATAATTATTATGTCCTAGGATGGAATGATTTCAAAGGAAAATACATATTCAGGAGAAGGAAACTCTTGCGTTCTTGCTCCCATAGAAATAAACCACTACGTAAAAGAGGAGGCAAACTGTAAAAAGGCAACTCAAATATAATGGGAAGGATTTTCATATATTATTAATAATTATTTCTGTTTAAAATTGGAGAATAATTCACTGAGGAGCTTAAATGCAAATGAATTTAATGGAAAATTAGGAGTTCTTTAGTGAAAGAAGTAGAAGGTAATGTTTCAGGGTGGACAGACAGACATGAGGACATGCCAAGTACAAAGCCATGGGGATGATGCTGGTAGGCTTTGGTTGGGTTTGATAACAATGATGAAAAATGTTTAACAACCAGCTTTCTTGGAATAAACAAAAGGAACACAATATGACATCAGAGAGAGCAGAGTTTGGAACACACATACAATATTGGCGATCATACACCAGTAAGAGCCAGCTCCTGCCCACCATGGTGGTGTAAGGCGTGGTAGGCCCTTCATTTTATACATGGAAGATAAGAATGTATTTGAACTTTTGTGAAAAGACTTAATTTCACCAACTAGTAATTCTAGATTTTTAGCTTTCCTTCCCTCCCTCCCCTCCTCCCACCCACTCCCTTCCTACTTTCCTTCCTTCCTTTCTTTTCTTTCTTCTTCACATAGGTCTCTAAATGGTTCTCTAAGTACCAAAGTGTATTTTATCATTTTTCCTTTCATAACGGTGTTTGCATTTAACAATATTTATACTTTGCTCTGGGGCTGAAGCAAAGACAACTGAGCTTGTTAGAATATTATGTTAACTAAGAGTTATTAGAACACTCATTGAGGTGAAAAGATTATAATGCATGACTCTAAGTCAGGTTTCTGATAGCTGTTGCAAAGTTTTATTTCCAGATTCAGCATTGCCATTTGAAAACATGAGGTAGCCTGAATATTTATCCCCAGATACGTGGAGTTGCAATATATGAATAGAAATATTATAAACAAGCAAATTGTTTTTCTGGTTTAAGCTATAAAATATCAGCTAGTCCTTTCATGTTAGAAAAAAGAAAAGCAACGACAAATATCTACCATTATTTTATTAATAGGAAAAAAGCTAGTGAATAATGATGACTTATTGAAGTAAGTTGTTCATCTCATTAATGCAGGAGGCCCGCTCAATATCCTGATCGTGTCCAGCAGGTCACACGAAAGAACGCAAGAGGGCCGAGTAAAATACAGCAGAAATAAAACTGAGTACCAGCAACTGCATGGGCAAGAAAAGGAGCAGATACTCAGGCACTGCCACCACGGAATGGAGGCCCCTTTAAGAAAAACTGGGGTTTTGTGTAAAATTTTCTCATTCTTAAAGGTTGGCAAGTAATTCATATTTTAAACAGACTGTGTGGACCAAGCAAAACATGTCAGTGGGCAGGATTTTGCCTGTCAGCCACCAACTCGAGACCTTTGCTTTCATTCATTCTAAACAGAGCAATGTGGTTTGTGTTATGTGGTATTGGCAGGCAGGTAGAATGTGGGGCTAACATGCCTGGATTTATTTTACTTATTAATTACTTTATATCCTGCCTTGTTCCCAGATGTATTTGAGAGGGTTATTAAAAAAATCATACAATAATGAAGTATTGACGTGAAGGGAGAAAGGATTAAAATCGTAAGAAGAGTCCCAGGGAGAGGCAATATAAACAAACAAAGGACAGAAAGTAGAATGAAATCACTTAGGATAAGATGACAACACTTCAATGAGCTTCATAAGAGCCAACGGAAAAAGAGGGGAAAATACCTTATAAGATTTATTTACATCATGCGTGAGGTCAAATATGCCAGGTAATGAGGAGAAACAGTTTGACAAAGACTAAGATCAAGGAATAATTTCTGCCAAAGGTCTTTATAGTGTTCTGCAAAGGATTAACTTTTCTCCTCATACTAATGGTCTGGTAACCTCATCTCCTATAATTGATAGCAGTGAAATCTCAGCCTATACCAGAAGCATTATATTCACACCCTGTTTCCAGCAGTGTCAAAAAAGTACTATCTCCCCCTTACTACCCAAACAGATACCTGAATGCAGACATTCCCTGTCCCCACCAATGGATCCAACCGTCCCAGTACTAATAAATTGTGTGGCTAGAACTTCAGTAAAAAGCAGGAGAGTTGTTGAAATTAAATTCCATTTAAAATTTATTTAACACCTACAAAATATAAAACTAGTAAAGACAAATAAAGATGAACAAAAGCAACCTACTCTTAAGGAGCTTTCCTGCTAGTGAAGGAGGTAAACAGGTTTTCAAGTAATTTTAAGATGATGGACTAGACCAGGCTAAAACTGCACACAAAGCACAGGGGTGACAAGAGAAAAGTATGGTTTTTTCCTCTTGGAAGTATAAGGAAAAGCTCTTGAAAGTATGTTGAAATCAGTTTATAAATTTGCAGGTGTCTTTTGACTTAAGGGGCTGATTTGCGAAATGGAAAAATACATTCAACCAGTGTTTCTTAGAGGAGTTCGTCTAACTGGTAACATCTCATTTTCAATGATGTTTACATCACATAACTAAGTGAACATCCTGGCTTTTCCATTGTATTACTTCCAATGATTCCATATGACTCACTCTTATGCCCCAAATTTCAGAATTCTATTCATTCCAACCAGTTGTCATCCCTGTAGCATATATATTGTTCCAAGAAAATTAGTATTTTCTATTCTGCTTTCCACACACTCTCCCCTCTGACTTGAAGTTGTGTGGTATATGCAGCAGCTACATTCATTCTGGTCCTTGAACTTAGACCAGAAGTGGCCATCCATTCACTGGTGTCTGGATTCTCTGTTCTTCCATCTTTAGTCTTTGGATATTATTTTTTTCCTTACTGATTATGCCATTTCTTTTCTATGGCTAAAAATCTCTCTTTGCCCACTTTAAAAGCTCATAACTTCATGGAAAATTCCATTGCTTTTTAAAAATCCTCCCACTTTGCCCAGTGTGAAGGACCTTCTTACTCTTAAGGAAATAATGCAGCAGTATAGTAGGGAGTATTACAGCTGTTTAAAAAAACCAACTACTGTTTACTAATATAATACTGTTACAGTCTATCTATTGCTTCAAGGTGCCTGGCATTACATTAGGTGTGGCACTACTCTCACCTCTGTAGTGTAAACTCTCCTTATGGGAAAAAGAAAAAAAAAAAAAAAAAAACCTCTCTTGATCAGAAAGAATAGATACTTTTTTAAGTTATTTTTTTAAATCATAGCTGTGTACTTTAATACAATTATAGAATATGCTGGTTTTATATACAATTTGAAATACTTTCATCAACTGGTTAACATAGCCTTCACTGCATTTTCTTATTGTGTTAAGATATTTATATTCTACCCTTAGTAGATTTAACATGTACCCTTGTAAAATGCACCATAGGTGTGGTCCCACCACTCAATTGCATCTTAATTCCGTATCATAAGATAAGAAAAATAAATTTAGCAGAAGAGTATCAGAGATGCTTCTGGTTATATACACATTTCAGATTCTCTTTCATACTTCTTAAAATCCACAGAGAAGAAAAAGAATCCGAGGAAGAATAGTAATCAAGTATTAGTAGGCCTGATAAGTAAAATCAAAGTCTGTGAAAGTCCATAAATGTTAAGAAGAAAGTAAAATGAAAAGACCACTCTAAACAGCACAAATCCTGTCCCATAATCTGTTTTGTGGCCCATGTTGTTTGCACTCTAAACTGTGGTTATAGTCTCTGCTCTCAAAACACAGAAATCACACACGTAGGTATTTTAGACAGAAAGAAGCAGAATGTGTGGCCTTGGTATATTTTAATTTGGAATGACTAAGGGAATTAAACTTCACAGTGGTAAATTGCTCCAAATCCAAAAATGTCATAGAGCCACCATGATCTAGTAAAGAAAAATAGTACATATTTTAGTTATAAAATGTCACATCTCTTTATTTTGATTTGTGCTCTTTATAATTATCTCAGCCTATATCTTACAACATTATAAGTTTCCTCTGAAAAAAGTTTCTTTGTTCTGAGTAATCATCAGTTTCCCTTCATCAAAGGAAGGGATCAGAAGAGGGAGATTCAAAGAGTTATAACTGCGGGACAATATGAGACCCTTAGAGTAGAGGGCAAGAAATATCCTCACTGAGTGCCGTGTAATAAAAAATGCAGAATGTGAAAGAACCCAAGCAATTCCAAAAGAGTACACTTCCACTGCTAATTCACTTTTACAAATATTTCATTTTCCCATTTCAACATCATCTGTTTCTGTCATGATCAGGGTCAGAGGAAGAACCCAGGAAACCCTAGAGTCACTAAGACAAAAACCAACTACTCCCCAAGGTTACTGAGTATAAGCCTTAGATCTTAGATGATTTGCACCCTATTGGTGAGAAAGTAGATATTCACTCCTGTGCTGATGCTCTAAGAGCTTCAATATGGTGGTGAGAAATACGTAAAAATTGCTAAGTCAGAGTGTCAGGGGAGACATGTAAAAGGGTTGTATTGACCTATGACTTTGCATTTATTTTTTAAAAATGGTTACGTATGAACCCTTTAATTTAGAATTCCAAGAACATTTTGGGTCTTTACCTAATAAGAGTTAGCTGGCAGTGAGAGAAACAAAAAGAAATAAACTTAGTTTTCTTTTTTTTTTTTTTTTTTTTGCAGTTTTCGGCCAAGGCCAGGCTTGAACCTGCCAGCCCGGGTATATGGGGCCGGTGCCCTACACCTTTGAACTATAGGTGCTGCCCCTTAGTTTTTTTTTTAAACATATAATTTTTGTCCTAATATATGTAAATTTAATCCCTATTTGAGACATATAATTCAAATTGTGAACAAAAATATTATAGGCATGCTGAATACCCTTAATTAAATCAGGTGGCCTTCTTTTAATGAAGGTGGAATTTGGAGACGTTACCAATTGTAGTAACAAGCTGATGACTTGTTTTTCACAGTCAACATATCATTAGCATTGGATCCCAGAAACAGAGTAATTATTTTTAAATAATTTTTTAAAATGAAAGACTAGGTGCACATAATACAGTCCACCCCTGAGGATTTTTTTTTTCCCTATTTGTTTTAATGCTATTTGAAACAGACATAGACTAAATAATTTAAACATACAAAAACACACCTGGTCCTTATCTAACCAACAGCTAAACCTTGGTATAAGAGCTATGTAAATTTACCAGCCGCTCCCTTTCCTCAGTTAGCATTGTCTTCTGAGTTTATTTTTTAGGGCTCAGAGAATGCATGGTAACCACTTAGATGTTTAGGGCTTTGTTCAGCTTTATGGAATAAAATATAAATTGTTTACTGAATTAGGATATAGAGAGGAGAGCTAAATTCTCTTACTTTTAATATTTCTTTTTGAAATCTGCCCTTCTGGACAGAAATTTCAAGCAACAGTTCCCAGCAAACATATGGGGAAGCCCACTGGAAGTATCGTAAGGTAAATTAATAATGGCAGATGCCGGCACGTCTGGACGCTGTTTATGCTGAAGAGCCCGCATTCTTCATGTTTTCAAATTATTCCGTTGTAACCATTTTCAGATTCGTTTAGTTTGGCAATGTATCCTCCTCCCCAAAGGTGTCTGCATTTATTTGACTACAGAAAATATTTACTTTAGTAAAGGGCAGCTTAACCTTTGTTTAAATTTGAGGTGAGTTAAAGGTCACTGTAATTATTTGCTGTATTATTTGTGTCAGATTTGAATTACTATGAATACAGCACATGCATTGCCCTTTATTATGAAATAAGCTAAAAGAAACTCAACTTCTGCATCCAGCCAGCATATTTTATGGAACCAATCAGTGTTGCAGAACATTTTCAAGGTTCTCTCTTGGACTGTGATTGACTGAAAGTGCTTGAGGTGAAGGTCCTTTCCCAGAGGGAGGGAAAGAGGCGATTTAACATGGCAGCTTACTCTACCCTCACTCCAGCTATGTTTCTGATGGCTCGCAGCCAGCATGTGGACAAAGTGGGGTTCAAGGCTATTAGTGAAACACTGCAAGCAGTCACTTTAGAAAAAATATATGGACGGGGACTAGAGGAATGAACTTGCTGAGCAGAGGATGATTTCAGAGCAAATACACAGGAATCTTCAGATATTCACTGAGGGAAAATTCAAAGTTAAAACATGAATATTGGGATATGAAAGTACAGTGGAAAATAAAGAGAAGATGATGGAAAAGGTTTTAAATTAAATAGGTTAGGGCATAAAAGTTGGTGAACCTTTGTCTTGGCCTTTACCCCTCAAATATGGAGAGAAAATCATGTATTACCACGTGTTGACCCCACCTTTATTTGTTTTGTTTCGTTTTGAGACAGAGCCTCAAGCTGTC